>JAAGKR010003368.1:17500-75715 GCA_011419295.1 Clarias macrocephalus | reverse complement strand
TCTGCAGTGAGTTGGGTAGCTGTGGTTTTGTGATTTTTGGATACAATCTGGGTTAGCACCCGGACATCCCTTTCAGACAGCTTCCTCTTGCATCCACATTTAATTCTGCAGTGAGTTGGGTAGCTGTGGTTTTGTGATTTTTGGATACAATCTGGGTTAGCACCCGGACATCCCTTTCAGACAGCTTCCTCTTGCATCCACATTTAATTCTGCAGTGAGTTGGGTAGCTGTGGTTTTGTGATTTTTGGATACAATCTGGGTTAGCACCCGGACATCCCTTTCAGACAGCTTCCTCTTGCATCCACATTTAATTCTGCAGTGAGTTGGGTAGCTGTGGTTTTGTGATTTTTGGATACAATCTGGGTTAGCACCCGGACATCCCTTTCAGACAGCTTCCTCTTGCATCCACATTTAATTCTGCAGTGAGTTGGGTAGCTGTGGTTTTGTGATTTTTGGATACAATCTGGGTTAGCACCCGGACATCCCTTTCAGACAGCTTCCTCTTGCATCCACATTTAATTCTGCAGTGAGTTGGGTAGCTGTGGTTTTGTGATTTTTGGATACAATCTGGGTTAGCACCCGGACATCCCTTTCAGACAGCTTCCTCTTGCATCCACATTTAATTCTGCAGTGAGTTGGGTAGCTGTGGTTTTGTGATTTTTGGATACAATCTGGGTTAGCACCCGGACATCCCTTTCAGACAGCTTCCTCTTGCATCCACATTTAATTCTGCAGTGAGTTGGGTAGCTGTGGTTTTGTGATTTTTGGATACAATCTGGGTTAGCACCCGGACATCCCTTTCAGACAGCTTCCTCTTGCATCCACATTTAATTCTGCAGTGAGTTGGGTAGCTGTGGTTTTGTGATTTTTGGATACAATCTGGGTTAGCACCCGGACATCCCTTTCAGACAGCTTCCTCTTGCATCCACAGTTAATCCTGTTGGATGTGGTTCGTCCTTCTTGGTCACTCTTAATACATCACAAAGATTGGTCACAGATGCGCCAGTGAGACGCGCACCAACAGTTTGTCCTCTTTTGAACTCTGATACGTCACCCATAATGTTTTGTGCATTGCAAAATTTTAAGAAAAATTGTGCTATTACTCTGCTAATAGCCTAATAAGCTGCTAAACCTTCACACTGTGGAATGTGCAATCAATGAAGATTGGCCATCAGACTGGTCAAATTTAGCCATGAAACCTCCAACACTAAATGGGCCAGTGTTTCAGTTTCATTGTCCAACCCCTGTATTTCACAGCAATGTGTATATTTTTTTGGTCATTTGGTTGATAGCTTCTGCCTTTACCACCTCCTTGAAACATGTCAAATAAGTGAAATATTGAAATTCTCATGCACTTAGTAATTCTTGTGCTAAATGGTTGATTGGTGCACTATTTTATTATTTCCCAGGATGGTGTTGTCTAGTTGTCTTATGGCAAAGGAGATGATGCTAAAATATAAAATTTTTTTTTAAAAAACACTCCTCCTACATGAAATGATTAGGTTTCACTGTTGGCTTCTTAATACAAAAAGGAAAGAATGAGAAATCCAACATGCACATTACAGTGTTACACATTAGAGAGAAAGACCCAGAATGTGATGCAGCCGATAGAGATTTAATGGGTTATGCCAGAAATCTCCTCTCACCAGTAATCTCTGATAGAACAAGTGAGATGGTGCTAATGTTACCAAATTACCAGGAATTTTTAAATCACTGGAACCTTTTCTGAGCAGAGAGTACAAATAAGGTGGTGAGAGTAGCCACAGCCCACTGGCATGGCCACAAAGTCCTACAGAATGATGAAACCATAAACTAAAGTGAAAATAGTGCATGTTGATGACATACAGTCCTGGGTAAAATAAAGTATCCCCTCCTTTAATTCTATGTTTTTATTGATCAGGTATATCAGGGTATGAATTATGTGGTCAAAACGGACCTCAGCCATGACCCCACAGAAGCAAGTGATGCTACTGATTAATATGGAAAGGGTTCGATCCAAACAATTTAAAATTCACCTTTCTGCAGTAGGACATGTTTATAAATGATGAGCCTTCAAGACAGTTGATAATCTTCACAGGAAGAGACCATTTAAGGCTCTTTGATATAAAAACAAAACCCTATATCATGTGACCTGCAGACCTTTGTAATCTCATTAAATGTTCATGACAGGATAATCAGGAAACAGGACTGAAGAGGTATCACACCTAAACAGAAAAGTAGTTTGTGCAGTTTTGCAAATCTATGCCATGCTGGTATTTTTTTTTTGACTACCCTTTTGCCTACCCAAGTTATGGAACAATAACTTCGATTGTTACTTAGATAACAATAAAATAGATTGATGTGATCAAGATGAAGATCATCATGCAGATCGCCAGGTTGGGCAAAAACCATGACCATGAACATCTCATACAGCTGTAAGGCATGATGGTAATGGGGTGAACATTTGAGCTTGTTTTGCGACCACAGTCATTGAGACCCTACTGTGGATCAATATTTTTTTTAAAAACATGAGGCAATGTGAGCTAAAGTCAGAGCATCTAAGACAGGCAAAGAACAGGCAAGAACTGTAAATAGACTTTTTTTTTTTTTTAACTCTTACTTTGTAATGGTCAAACCTCAACACCTAAACTCCAGTGAGACGCAGTGGAAGGATCTTAAGAAAGCCTTACATGAACAAAACGAGAGAATAATTAACTCCTACACACAATGTGTAAAAGATAAGAGATAGACGAGTGGAATAAATTCCTAAAAAAAAACATTTTATTGTTGCTAAAACAGGTTACTGAATTACTGGGTGTACTTTTCTATTCCTGAATTCTGAAGTTTGATTTAGTTTTGGGAATATATAACCACAGACGTCCGTGTGAGAGACTAGCTTGTACAGCATTCTGCAAAAAGTCTGAACTTTAGACCTTGCACATTTGAACCTCAACTGAATTCGTATTGCACGCATTGCTGCACACTTCATGCTAACTGTAAAGGAAAAGCAGCAAACTCATCAAAAATTTAACAGAAAGAAAGCTGATGATGAAAGTTGTATCAAATCCCTCAGAGAGTCAACCTAATTTGTTAGGATGCGCAGTAAAAGAAGTAAAATATTGAACCGCACCTTGTCGAATGCTGGAAAGATAGCTCGTAGTTCCGTTAGCCAACCGTAGGGCATGTGTCCCACTGGGTAAGTGGCTGTGAGCACTGCTACAGCCTTGCAACACACACAAAAAAAGATTCAGTGCATTTGAGTATAAACTTTGGGTGTATTTATACAAGCTAAAAGCCAAGACCACTAACCTCTGTGGAAGCAGTGCTGCCTTTAAGATCTCGTGACACAAACAGGTTGACAATAGGCCTGCTGATCCTCTGGGTGGCCAATATGAGCGCCAGTGGCCACCAGAAGCTCAACATCTTTCTGATGGTAGTATCTCCCTAAAAAAACAACACAAATCCCAAATGAGAAATGAATGGTCTGATAAAGCCCTTTCTGACCAATCCATTCTCTACTCTGTAATATTAAGTAATTACACTGATTCCTTCTGAAGCATTCACAGTCATGTCCTTAATCAGCCCTGTTAATGTCAATTACTGTAGGTGTGAATTGAGAGCGCCGAGTATCAGAATAATCTCAAGCCAATATTAAAGCTGGATAATAGTGATGCAGTACTCAAACCATCATGTTATAATAATGACTAGTCACAATAAAAGGTGAAAAGTGCATATATCAGACATTACATGTTTTAAGCTTTTACGGTTAAAGTTTACATTCCCCTTGTTTCGGAATAGAACCGTCTATTGGATCAAGTGAACATTTATAAACACATACAGTACTGGTGCAAAATGAGATTCCACTAATTTTTTCATATTTTGCTTCCAACGAACCAGACTTTCATATTTTTAATGTAGTAGGCTTCCTAAAGGACTTTTTGGCTCAAATTTTTGGAAAGTTCTTGGCTCTCATTTTCAGTTTTCAGTAGTCCCTGCAGCAATTCAGTAGGACCTGAGCAATTTCAGAGGAACGCTTTTTGTTTGCTAAGCCACAGTGACCTATGAATCATACAAGCATAATAAACATCTAACTTAAGGCATGAACCAGTGACAAACAGGTGCAGATGATCAGTATACTGGTGACGCTGAATGCTGATGGTTGGAACAGACGAGCGGGAAAATGAGGTTGCTGCTGAGATTGTTACATAAGCAACCAATTTCTGTATTCAACTGTATCTTTAGGGACTTTGCAGCCTGTCGCAGTAAACCATTTGTTCCCACTTCTTCCATTTAATCTACATCATTTAATTGAATATAAAGAAATAAGGAGTGTTGCAAGACCTTTGCACAGTCCTGTACATAATATAGATACACAATTGTAGATTGTTTGTATTAGGATTTATTGCCATATCAGCTTCCCAGGCTATTTCACGGCAGATACATATCAAACATTAAACTGATTTATTCTAACCAATATAATATGTTATAATGTAAGGGAGTTAAAGAGTTGCGGAAAAGGTAAATAAATAATTAAATAATTAAATATCATATTATATTATAACATGGCCTTGGCCACAAGTACAAGAATTTACAAAGTACTTTAGGTACACTTTTGATAAAAATTGTAAAAGTTTCAGTTTTATTTCTCTTGCAGAATGTGGTTTTTAAATCTTGCTCTTTTAGAAGTTGTTTAAAAAATTGTAGAATTTATTTTCACTATTAATGCTGCGGTAACTACCATGGTCGTCACCAATAGAACTTGTGGTAAACCCATTGTATTGAAATCAGGCGAAGATTTCTCTTTATTCTGTGTCTTCACTTTGACCAACTACCCAAGAGTGTTCTCGATCTGGCTGACAGAATTCGTGTCCATCTACCATGGTTTATGTGGTCTTCCAGGGCAGTACTCTTAAACAATATTTTCGCCATCTGGCTACTGATGATGGTTCACTTTGACCTTAGTGAGAGTTATTAGCAATGGATTCCAAACACCCTCACTCAAATTAAAGCTTTAAATTTGCATTTCAGCTCCAATATACTGTAGCAACAGCAGCCTTGTAACTCCTGGGCAACTCTGGCTTGTCTGCAAGACCTCTGAGCGTGTGCTGTGGTGTCTGGCACCAGGACATTAGCTGAGGATAGATTGGGATTGAACTTGTTTGTCCAGGGCATTCCATGGGTGATGGATCAGATTTGGAAACCGAGTCTGCAGCGTTGAGTTCTTTGCCTGCTGGGCCCTGTGTGCAGGAGACTGTGGTGCACTGGGTGTTCTGGTAACTTTCTTTTTTTTTGTTTTTGGCGAGTTGTGCTGCACTGGCTTTTCTGTGGTATCAAAGGGATGTCCATGGCCCTGTCATTAGATTTCTGGTATATACTTGCTAATCGGTGTTCATGTTATGGCTGATGGGTGGATTTCTCTACTATTGGTCAACAAACCAAAATACTGCATTGTTGCTAGAATTGGAATTTTTACATAATGAACAGAGATATACACATAATACTGTTATACTAAATACTGTATGAGCACTTTAGAAACTCCACTCATCCAATCAAATTAGTGGACTATAGCCAACCTGTTGTATAACCATGAAAAAATAAATCCTTATGCAAGTGTGAACATTTCAAGATTTATAACATTTGTGATGAAGCTACCTACTGCTCATACTCATTTGGAATGGGTAAAGATTTAGTAACCATACCCCCATGTCCGGGCTGGTGGAGTCCGTTAAGTTGTCATGAATGTTGCAGTAGTAACCCAGTCCCACAATGCTAAAGCGCACCAGTGCTCCCATGTACAAAGACAGGATTGGAATGAGCAAGGGTTCCACACACTCCAGGTGGCTGTGGAGCAGGATGGTCACAAACAAGATCTACACGAGAGGAAATGATTAGGGAAGAGTAGGACACTATATGCTCGTCAGACTCAGACACACACACAACATATGGAGGAAATAGAAAATGTAAAGGAAAATAACAAAAGGAAATAAAAATTATACCGATTGGATATTACATGAAAAACTACTGATAAAAGAGCTGCTGAGTCCTTACATGAAGCTGCATTTATTTGTGTAACAAAAAAAAAAACATATATATGTGTTCACCTATAAACTACAAGTTTTTTTTTTATTATTATATTTTTATTGGTTTTAATATTAACTGAGAGATGATGAGAGAGACTTGTTACCTGTGCTACCACATCAGAGATGGAAGCAGACCCCACTAGCATGCTGTATTTGTGCTTTAGAAGGATGCCAGCATGAATCCACGCCTTAAAAAAAAAAAAACATTAATAATCATGATAAAAATGTAAAAAGTAATCATTAAAGCGCAATTTCTCATTCCACCTACTGAACACAATAGAGGAGCTGGACGATCACATGGCATTCATGCATGTACATAAAATGGAGAAATCACCAGTTTTATAGGTAAAAAACTTTTATAGGTACACAGCAGACCAGAAACATCCCACTAGAGCAGAAGTTTTGGAGTTGTTCTGAACCAGTCGTCTATTTTTTCATCCAGACTGCATTTGTTAGTTTTTTTCCCCCCTCAGGTCTTATATTGATCTTATGTAGCACATCCCAGAAGCTTTTAATGCAATTAAGGGGAAAAATCTGTTTTGGCCAGTTCATGTGTGAAAATGGTTTCTCATGATCCCAGAACCATTCTTTCGAGGCTTAAATCTTGGAAGGTGGCCATGACATCAGGGGAGAAAAAAAAAACTCCATGGATATGATAACCTGGCCATTCAGTACATTCAGGTCATCAAATGACTTATTTTATTCCCACATAATGTTGCAGAGCCTAAGCCTGACCAACTGAAGAAGGGCTTTGTCGGTTTTATCCTAGGGGCGTCACATCGGATCAATCGGGCCACAAGATCTGGATCAGGTTTTATGCCAGATTCCCTTCCTGTCTCAACGCTCCCATTTTTTGTATGGTGCCTAGGGTTAAAGGTCTTACCCTAGGACATAACACTGGTGGGGGTGGTGGGGCTTGATCCCCGACTCTTCGATCAGCCTCACCGCCTGAGCCACCACTTCCTCCTAATCACTGCATTAACTATCCTATCTAGACCTCTTATCTATTTATTTGCTTGCTTAAACCCAACAATTCCCTTTTTTGGCCCAACATAAGGTGCACATCTACATCATAAAAAAAAGACAAACCTTTCTTTAGATGCAGGATTCTACACCACTAGGGTGCCTGAATACACAGGCTAAATTACACCAAACACCTAAAGGTCAACTAAGGAAACTTCAGACTCACCATGGCATCCAGCAAAGGAAACAGTGCAAGATAAAGAAACGCCTTCCGTGTCTTGTTTCCAACCGTTTCGTCCACATGGTGGAGCTTGTTGATGATGTAATATCCTAGATCTGTGTACGCTGTCAAACAATAACACAAACCCGGCATGTGTTGTATTGTCCATTCTGTTTACTTCAAATGAAGGCAAAAATAGACAGACAAAAGCTATTTAATTAATTCATGTATTCATCTATGTAGCACAGAAGGGTCTTTGATTATCTAATATGATTGTCTAAGTAAAGAATCACAACATGAAATTGTATGACCACTGAAGGAGATCAATCTGAGATACTAGAAAACATTGTGAATACTGCAAAAAGCAGCCCCCCCCCATCCCCCCCCCCCCCCCTTCACACACACATACCTATGAGAATATGCAGGATCATGGCTATAACACCAGCCACAAACATACACAGCACTGCTTTTCTTCTGTCCTTCCTGCTGTGAACCAACACCAATCCAACACTCTTAAAGTCGCTCATAGGCCCGGTAAAGAACTTCATAAGCGAGTAGGCCAAACCGTAGCTGGCCAGCATCTCCACACGGTCCCCTTTTACTGACGCGATTCCTCTGTTCAGAGCCTGAGAAAGACACAAATGAGACAAACACAAGTTGTGGGTTTGACCATGTTTTAGTTTGCCCAATTTGCTTCTATCCGAGGAACTTCCAAAGGAGGCTCAACACGAGTCAAAACATAGAGTTAAATTCTATTCAATTCCATTTACAGTGGTTACTCAGCCCCACTTCGTGATGTGTGTGTTTTTTGTTTGTTTTTTTGTTTTTTGCCTCGGCATATGAAATTTTTTGGCCAAATGAACGAACTGAGCTACACTGCCCGTACGTTTGGGAGCCGTTCAAAACTTGTTTGCATCAATGGAAAGCCAAGCGAAGCGAGTTTACATATTCTTTGCATTTTGTGCAAGATTTAGTGAAGACATGGCAACAAGGGTCCCAGGAATGCTAGCAAGAAGAGTAGGAAGAAGAAAAGCCACTTCCAATTGCATTTCTAAAGCAGCCGATGCCAAGAGGAACCATAAATTAAAATTAAGTTAGATTTAATGTGTATTTATTTAATATTTTATATTAGACATTTACATATCTTTTCTAAATGACTTAGTTGTTCTTAAACGCAAAAATTATTGTAGTGTTGGAAATTGGTAATATTGGCAATATTTCTGGGTGGCTGGAACAGTTTATCTGCATTTACCTTATTTCCTATGGATATGGATTTCCAATGAATAGAAAATACGCTGTGGTCCACAATGGGAGCAGCCGAAAGAGCAAGAACAACCTTATTCTCTATGGGAAAATGAGTTTCACCGTAAGAACTTGCCTCCGGGATGGGTTAAATTCCTATGCTGAGGTAACACTGTACTGGATATAGCAGTTTTAACAATGGTGATTAAGGAGTATGAAAAGTCTGAGGAAAAATGTATAAATCAAAATGATCAATTGTGCCTGATTGTCTATTTATTGCAAGGAATAAATTCCTGAAAACTAACAAAATTATCTGCCAAGAGTTTAGTCACATTTAAATTGAAATAAGCTTCAGAATTATATTTTGTTTGTTGTAAACTTATTTTAAGAAAGTGTAGTTGAATTTAAATATATTTACGATATTTTCACATGCTAAGATATTTTTGCAATGAACCATTTGTTTGTGTCTAAAAGATAGCACAGCTTCTTTTTAATCAGGGAGCCATTTTCTCAGTTCATCAATGAGATTTAGAAATGTCAGGGAACAAGGACAAAGCAGAGGTCAATTTGAGGTCTGGAAGACTATGAAAACTTTTCAAAATGTTACAGTTCTAGAAGGGCGAATTAAAACCCCTACTTAAATGCAAAAAGACCTTCAGGATGATGCATCAGACACTGAAATGCTCATGCAACATGCAACTGTGTAGCAAAACCCACATAAATATGACCTTCATGAAGAAGAAAACCTAGAAGCTCCGACCACAAAAGTCTGCATCAGAAGGTTGCAAATGCATTTTAGCAGTTTGGGAACAAGTCCTGTGGATGGAATTAAAATCTTTTTTAATCCGTACTGAGCAAAAATGTGTTTAATGGAAAAAAAAAACATGTTGGCCGTGGTATTTTATATTAAAAGAACACCTCTCTGACCGTGAAACATGAGTGTGACTGAATCTTGCATACGATTTGTGTTGCAGTCACATAACGCTGTGATATTTGCCAAAGAGGGCAAGCACCCTACTGAAATCTCATTATATTGGAGAAGCCAATAAGGGACAAAAACAAAATAATACAAATTATAAACTCTACAAAAAATTCCTGATTATGTGTACAGGACAACTGTCTCACACACACACACACACACACACACACACACACACACACACACACACACACACACACACACACACACGGCTCTGTCAGGAAACATCTTTGAAAGTTTCTGAGCATGGGAGATGATTACCCATAATCCCGTAGCAAGCGAGAGAAAAGAACCATTGGCTCAGTTGTGATGACATGATGATCGGCAGACAAAGCGCATGCATACTAGTCGTAAATCAAGACCTCGCTCATTTAGTAAGGTAAAATTTATTTTAAAAAATTAGCTCGTCTTGCAAAATGCTCGCAGGCCAAAGTTCCACAGTACATTCCCTGTAATAAATTGGAGCCTTTTGCAATTGAATAACTGCAAAATTATATCCAAATCAGAATAAAAATCAGAACCTCAGAATCTCAATTAGAATTGATCCAGTTTGATTGGTATTAACTGCAATGAGTAAAAAAAATTTCAAGAAGACAATACGAGTAATATTAATCTGATTATTTCTCTCTTTTTGGAATAACTATATTTCTTCTGAACATGTTTGCGCCCTGTAAAAGTAACATCTTGTTACTCTGAAAACAACTCTCTCCCACATGTCTTTACTTCAGACTTTTATCCACCGTCTCCTGGTCTTTGGAAGAAAAACAGGGCCTGACTGACTTGGATTTCACATGTAGTGAAGCTCTAGCCAATCACAGATGAGACTGAATTCTTGTAGCCAATCATAATGCAGAATGTGGGATTTGACAGGAGGTAGGGGGGAAAAAAATCTTTTTTTATTTTTCACAGATTGATCAGTTTTGAGCAGGCAGAACCATTTTGCGCACGTTAAAAAGTTAGAGTCTGATTAAATGCATTGATCACGTAAATGCACATTGTATCAGATCACTGTTCATGTAAACAGTTAGTTTAGATTTAAAAAATATTGTTCAAGTAAACATAGCTTGTGTTGGGAGCTTCTAAAAATAAATACATGCTCACGTGCATGCACACACACACACACGCACGCACACACGCGCGCACGCACATGGACTCTTGGTCCCTACGCAGAAATAGCAGTGAAAATAAGAGTCAGTCTACAGTCCACCTCACTGTAAACAAGCCCACTTTCAGTACAAAAATAGGTACTGACCCTGTTTTATTTAAGTACATTTATGCTGGAATTCTAAAATGTTCTTTATTAATTAAATGCTTTGTTTTTACACTGGGCAAAAAAGTCTTTGCACTAATATTTAATTAGACCAATTTTTGCTTTGATACAGAACACATTGATTATGCAATTTCACAATATTCATTTCCATCCAGAGTCACATTAATTTCTTTGCCAAGATCTTATATTGATGATGGCAGAGTCAGACCACTTTTTCACTATTTGAGCCTGATGAATCCTACTGTTGTCATCTTGGAATATGTCCAAGCCATAAGGGAAGAAAAAAAATAATTGATGGAAAAAAAAATGAAAAACTGAAAAGACTGAATGTCTTATGCTTTGTTTACACGAGAGTTGTCTTCTTTGGATGGTGCAGGCCTTTTGACCTTTCTGAAACAGAGCTTCTGCAAGCTTCTGGAAAACCATAGGATAGTCTTTAAGAAATTGGTTGTTTAAGAAACTATTCACTGGATCAATTAGGGTTAAATAACATTAAAAAAAAAAACATATTAACCATTACCCAGTCAAAGACTCTGAACTATTAGCTTAGTTAAATTCAGGTAGTGACCTTTTTTTTGGCCAAGCTGTGTATTACGTATTTACTCTGAACATGCTAGCCAATCAGCAGTTACCAAGCCACTGTTTCATTAAAAGTCTGCTGAGTAGATGAGAAGTTCTTGCCTTCAGTGCCAAAAGGCCATGGTTTTACCCACAAGACCAGCTGCTCAGTAAGCCCCTACACTTATGCTGAAAAATAAACCAAAAAAGATGCAGAGTGGCAACAGAAAAAGGCCTGCTTCCAATACAGGGGTCTTAGGCATAAGGCACAGTTACGATTCTTTTGTGTGGCGATTCACGTATACGGAGATTCAGATGCTTGCAAACACAGCTCAAAACCACTCATCGTGTGCGCCCATGGTCAAGTTGAGTTTTGAGACTTTACATGCATTTGAAGAACCATTTACACATTTTCATTCAGGGTGGAAGGAGTGCATAAATGGATAATAATAATAACGGCAGATTACAGAGATACATGCATCCCAGTAAAGATGTAGCTTTTTGTTTGATTTAATTTTAAGATGTACATTAAATTCTTGTATTTGAAGTTAATTTGTATTGTTTAAATGTTCCACTTGGTTTTTAAATGAGAAAACTAATATTAAAGGGAATGGTCCATGTTTAATCAATCATTAAACTTCAAATGTAATATCGAATTTATAAAAATCATGATACTTACAAAATCGCAATTTTAATTGAATCTGCACCTAGGTATGGTGCTATCGTATCAATTAGTAACTGGTGATTCCCACCCCTATAAACTACCAACAGGTGAAGTGAATAACATTGATTATGTCATTACAGTGGCACCCGTGATGGGAGGGTATTAGGCAGAAACTAGATGTACTAGAAGCAAAAAGAAAATGGGCATATGTAAGGAACTGAGAGGGCTGTGATGTCTAGGGTCAGAGTATCTCCAAAACAGCAGGTCTTGTGAGGTGCCCCTGCTATGTGGTGAGTTGTACCCAAGGCTCATTAATGCACATTGAAAGCAAAGGCAAGCCGATCTGATCCCGATCCCACAGAAGGGCTACTGTAACACACTTTGCTGGGAAAGTTAATACTGGTTATATGACAGAAACGTTTCAGAACTCACACTGTATTATAGTTTGATGTGCAGCCATAGATGCTGTGCCCTGGCCACCAACAAATTAGTGGAGCAAGATTTAGGGAACACGCACACAAAGGGATGGCAGTGTATGTGCATGCATGTGTCGCTTGACTGGGGAAAAGATGGCACTAGGATTCACTGTGGAAAAAGGCAAGCCAGCAGAGGCAGAGTGGTTGGATTAACGTTCTGCACATTGGGTATTGGCATTCATGTGGATGTTTACTTAGACAAAAAAAAAAAAAAAAAAAAAAACATTTCATGTCAAAGTTCAGATCAAAATCAACCTACAAAATTAACCAGATTGTAGGCTTCGTAAATCAAATCACCTCAGTCTGTTAGGTTGGGCAATCACATATTGTCTACCCTCACCCTGAACACTGGTGTCCCACAAGGTTGTATGCTGAATCCACTGATCTACCAGAGTTAGCTGTGACTGTGTGTCTTTGCATAATTTTATCATAAATCATCAAGATCCCATGACGGGAGGTCACATCAGCTACAACAATAGATCAGAGTTTAATACCCATCAAATTTGGAATGCTTGAGTACATGGTGAAAAGTATTTTTAAAAAATCAAGGAAGAAGGGACTATAAAGAAAGTATTTGATGGGTTTTTGAAGAGTGACAGGGCTAATAAATTGTATTTAAACTCGAAGAAAAATGAGGGAGATAAAGACCAGAAGGTAATGCAGTATAGTTGATGCCAACTGCCAGTAAGCACCAAGAAGACAAGACCACAGGTCACCCTACAGAAATCAGATCCAATACCTAGCAGCACGGTGGTCCAAACTCACCCCCAATGGCAAGAAGACCAGAGAGCTCATTGCGGACTTCCTGAAATCAAAAAGCAGACCGTGTCCCATCTATATCAATGGGACTGAAGCATGTCTCCAATTTGAGATTAATGTGTGTTCATATCTCTGAGAATCTGTTCTAGCACCAGAATACTTCAATTCTGGAATTTGGCCTTTGTACACCACCACACTGAATATGGCATGAAACACTGAGGATGAGTGAAGTCAGGACTTCAGCTTTAATTTAAGAGGTGTGAGAGGTAAGAAGTGTGGTATTAACCGTTTAGGATTTATAGGCATTTTCTTACATGAACATGCACACACTCACTTTGGTGGCTCATAAACAATGGCTGACAAGCAGTTGCATAGTAAGGTGTGGCCTATTCCCTTGTTACATAACAACTAATCAGGCATAACAATATTGGTAAACGCCCTCCTAATAAGGACAGCACATAGTAGTTAGTAGAGATGGGGGGAAGAATATTCAGATATTGCATATTTTTTTGAGGTGGTAATATGTTGCAGTTTCTCTATAATCCTACAGGGTGTACTCTATAACATGTGAATATATATAACTATTCACATGTTGGCAGGAGCGGAATATTTCCAGAATTTGTTAAGAACTAATAAATAAATAAATAAATAAAAATCAACAAAGTAAAATTAATAATATAGAATATGGATATTTATAAAATTGTACTACTTGCTCTGGGTGCTCTAGTGTCCTCTCACAGCCAAAAGACATTAGGTTAACTGGCATTCACAAATTGCCTGTTTTGTGTGTACTGTATATAGTATATACTGTACATGTGTGTGCCCTGCAGTGGATTGGTACCCTGGCCAGGGTAACCCCGTCTCTTGCCCAAAGTCTCATAGGAGAGGGTCAAGGCCCGCGCAACCCTGATAAGCTGTATAGAATATGAATGAATGAATCCTTTTTACTCACTCATCATGTATACCACTTTGTCCTGTGTACAGGACCAGGAGCCTGTCCCAGGAGACATTGGGTATGAGTCAGGGTACACCCTGGACAGGGTGCCAATCCACCGCAGGGCACACACACACACACCTAGAGGTGCAAGGTGACAGGGCTAACCGCTAAGCCACCGTTCTGCTCCTAATGAGATCCGGTGCCATGATTTGGTTTTATCCTATATAAAAACAATTCAAATGTAATTGCAGTGTGGGTCAATCATAAAGCAATTTTCTATTTTTTAATTTCTATTTTAACTTAAGTGTGTTTATGTTTATTGTTATAAACACTCTCCTGCACCACAAACATGTAGGTATGGTCACAAGCTTCAGTATTAAAACTAGGACTTAACAAATGACACTTATATCACTGAATAATAACAATGGATCATCATGAGGGATTATCTGTTGCCATGGAATCGGACGACGTGTTTTCAAGCGCCAATGAGAAGGGAGCACCGGACACTGAGGATGATGGGAACACGGTTACCGCTAACTGCCATGTTTTACCGTTTTTCTTTTTAATGTTGTAAAATATTTATATTTGTGTTTCCTTTACACAATATGTTCTCGTTTGTATGTGGGGGAAAATATTTGCGCGTGAATTAAAACGTTAGAAACAGACGTGCCTTAAGTAGCCGCACTAAGGCACCAAACATTCACCTTGAACACATTATAAACACTAGTTCCGCGCTGGTTCGTCTTTTCTTACCTGCTCCCCAAAATCGATGGCTATGTTGGTAATAGCGAGAGGAACCAGGAATCGGATGAGAGGCCAATAAGCAGTGAAACCAGCCAGCTCCACCATGATTCTAGTAAAAATATATACAGCTATTTAAAAAAAATAAAAGTCGGCTTGCATTTGCGTTGATCCGGTAATCTATGACCAGCAACGAGCTGGATATCCCTGCTAGATCTAGAACTCAGTACTCGGCACTCAGCTAGCTAGCTACAGTAAGTAACGTTCCTCCTTGGATCATCACGCAGGACGCTTGGCAGCGTAGGAACACAGAAGGTCATCCCGAAAAATAAATATTATAAAAAATGAAACCTAAACATATCGGCACGTAAAAAATAACGGATTAAAAAACCGGCCCACAGACAACACTGAACACACAGCTTCGCATTCCAAGTTATACATCCGAGGAACAACTCGTAGCACACCATTCACGCTCAGACTAAGACTCAAACCCGCTCCGCTCGGCTCTGCTCTGACTGAGGCCGGGGCTGAGCTTTTAGGACGCACGTGGGTCTGCATAACACCAACCCCTCCCTCCGGAAACATACGTCACCGGCCCCGCCCACAAATTTATCTCTCATTTCATTAGTTTCTATTCCCTATTAGTTTTTTCTTTATTTTATTAGTGGTGCTCGCGAAGCGAGGCACTACTATTAGAATCTCACAGGCGTATTCTTTTTCTTTTTCTTCTTCCGTATGAAAGTTTGGCGCGTAACTAGTCCCGCACCGTTTGTCGTAGACCCGTGAATGGGGCAATGGCAAAGACTTAACATTGAGATTAACATCAGTACATACAGTAGTGAAATGAAAAGACGAACAATATTACCTTGTTGTAATCTGTGAGTTTGTTTGTCCTGAAACAAACTAACATACACATTATTAGCCTCTTGATTTCACACAGATTTTCAAACATATCCTGGAACAAAGGTTGCTGACAATTTGCTTGCGTAATGTTGACACTACCAGAATGGCAATTGTTCTGCCACCTTTCTCAAACCCTGTCCCACTTCAGTATGAGCGGAAATAATACTCAATTATGAATATTTTTTCCTCCATCGAGAGACCCATTTCCAACAACAAATGCACAACACACAACACTTCATTTTGACTACTGGGAAGACATGCGGCTGGAGCTACAGTATTCCCTGTCGACAAATGCACAATGCGTGTTCAAGATGCGCGAGTTTCAGTAGTGTATATTTTGATGCATACCCCAGTCGTTTCTAGAAATAGTTAAAAGGTTCAATCTAAAAATAAGCTGATCAGCTTTAATGTAATCAGAGATATTATTATTATTTCAGGTTGAAGCCCACGTACATGTCTGCCTGTCTTCTGTACTCCTGCCTAATTTAAGAAATCGGATTTTGTAAGGTTGATGCAATGCTTTGATGCTATCCTTGCTTATGCTAAGTTGTACTTCTTTCATGGTTAGCCAAATACACTCCCTGTTCGGTAACTGGAAAATCAATCACAGATGACAAATAAAAAATAGTAGAATTGATAAAGATTAAGTTTAGTCTTAAACAACTCCAGTGCTTTAAAATTCACTTATACAACTTTCAGTTACAATACACAATTTACAATGTCTATTTGTGCAGGTTTTTGTTTACAATAAGCAAGTAGCTTATTTTAAAGTAAATTATTAAATCCAGCACATAACTGTTCATAACATTGCTTTTACTCAACACTTTGATTTCACTTATGGTGCAGGTTAAACTTTAGGCAGATCTCTACAGTAAGTACTGCAAAAGATCAAATAAATTCCATCCAGCAGTCGATTTAAGACGCACCCACAGCTTGTCAGTACACTGTCAAAACTTTTGGTTTGGAATCTGACACATATCGTACCTGCTCATAATTTCACTTCTCCTTAACATTTTGATTTCATTTATGACACAGGTTTAATACCAAAGTGCTGAAAAAGTTTTATTAAATTCAGTCCGGGCAGTGGATGCACAGTTTTTGCGTGATGCTGTGACAAAATCTAGCTGGACAGACAGACAGACAGACAGACAGACAGAAAGACAGAAAATTGGTTTCTGGTCCTCCAATGTATGAAGCATAAAGATATTATTGAAAGAGAAAGTTCTGACCAATGTACAGACAAAACCTTTCTTTTATTTACATAGATAGTCTCTATTTATTTATGTTCCATTAACTCTGAATAGTTTTTAACACTTGAATCTTGTGTTATATTTCTATTCTTTCAATTATGTAATTGTAATTCTTGTTGTCTCTTTAAAAAGACTGCAAATCAGTCTCGTCCGTAGATCACAACTAAAGTGGCTGGATTAAGGAGAAATATTCTATATAATTAATGATTGAAGGTCATCTGAATCTGCCCATTGTATGGTAGGACATTCCTGTCTGTTCCTCAAATCTCTTCAAAACTTGAACATTAAAAAGATTATCCACATAAACTGCAAATGTCTTCCATTAAATGTTCTAGCTGTTAATTGTGTATCTTTAACAGGTAATGAAGATCAAGTCAAACAACTGACCTCATGCGATGCATTAGTGATTATATCACCCAGTGTTTAATGTTATATTCTGTAATATGTAGAGATTTTATTAAACCAATATTCAACGTTTGAATGTGTGTGAGAGAGAAAGAGTAAAATTACCTTTAAAACAGAAATGGTCAAAACATTGTTTTGGCCAAGAATGGCCAAGTATCACACAATACCTTGTGCGAGAGCGATAAGTGTGTTTTTGGCATGTACTTATACCAATAGTTACAATATCTCACAATATAGTTACAATATCTTAAAATTTTGTGCAATAGCAACTGTGCAATAACACATTTTTAAACTGTGCAATATTTTATATATGAAAGTGTAACTATTGTATTGCTTTTTTTTTTTCATTTGTATTTATACACTGTACAAATGTACTCTGAACACTGAACATCACTCGTTGTAGGCTCTCAGGTTTCTTTTTTTCATATTTGTGTTTAGCATCAGTCAGTGCCAAGCGATATTTTGTCTCTTGGTTTTTCTGGTTTTGAATCTCATTTTAGTTTCTTCATAATTGACCTACCTCACCATGATCATGCTGTTTTAGATTTCCCAACCCAAGCCTGGATTTTAACATTGCTTCTGTTTTATGAATTAGACTTCTCTACTACTTTTAATTAAAAAAATATATATATATATTTTTAAATCTATTGTATCTCTACTTCCATCCACTTCACCCTATTGTTTCTGTGGGTGCAGAACCTGGACCAACTCATGGCTATAACCAGTGTTTTTGGCTGGATCTATGTGAAACCTGATAGCAGCCTAGTCTGCAACAGTACTCACAAGCAGCATCCAAGCCAGAGAATGAAGTGGATACCTAGTAATCTGAAGCCTTCTCATGCATGTTGCTTACTCTTCTTGCTTCATAGTGGATGTCACTCCTCCTTCTGACCTCGCAACCCCCCCCCCCCTTACTTGCAGCTTTGCAGTACCCGCAGCTCAGCTTTCACATGACTATCACATGATTGACTCCAGACTCAGGAGTTGCATGTAAAGCAAGAAGTTCTATGATGGTAGCACCAAGGATGTGCTGAACTACACTTCCCATCAGCCCCAGCATGTCACATGTCCATGAGTCATTGTTCATGAGTTTAGTTAATTCCTGTGTGTTTGAGTTCCAGTTCCATGTGTCTTGCTAATTTTGCGCTAACAGTTCCTCATTATATTTTCCGTGGTTTTGCATAGAGTCTTATGATTGTGTCCTGGTCCATAGTTCATGTTTGGGTTACAGGGGACGGGTGGGGGCACACACATACTGTACACACGCTCATTCACACACTACAGGCAATTTGTGAATGCCACTTAGCCTGCATGTCTTTGGACTGTGGGAGGAAACTGGAGTCCCTGGAGGAAACCCACCATGCACAGGGAGAACTCCATGCACACAGAGGCTGGAATCGAACCTGGTCAGGAATCGAACCCTGGAACAGTGCTAACCTATTAGCCACCGCGCTGCCCCATGGACATCTATGCTGAAATTGAGAGTAAAAAACAGAACAAAGTATGTCAAGGATCATGAAGTTCTTCATAATGAGATAAATATTAAACCTTAAATATTAAATTGTCATTGACAAGCTTAAGTGCACTTGTGTGTGTTGCTGCTAGTTTCACCTGACATTAGCAAAGGAAATACTGCAAATTAATTAAATATAGTGAGTTAATGTAATTAAAGTAGTGAAACCACCTCAACATGCATGAAACATTTGTAAATTAGGAAATCCAGAGTAAATTGATGTATCTACTGTAGCTAACCAAGAAACCACGTCGGTGCATAAAAACAGGGTTATATTACTGTAGCTCAAATAATTATGCATTGCACAGGTGGAACTTAATTGCTCACTTTGAAATCAGAGCTTTCAATCTATAAAACATTCGAGGAAAATGGTGAAGCAAGAGCTAGTAGTTAAGGAGTAAGAGTAAAAGAAAGATGAGGACAAAGACGAGGACAAGGAAGGACAGTTGAGTGCAGATGAGATCAGAGCCACATTGGTTAACCAACTGATAGAGAAGCAGGCTCTGAATGCACAATGCATCAAACCTTGAAGACCACACCGGGTGCTACTCCTGTCTGCTAAGAACAGGAAACCCAATATCTACTACGACATTCGGCTTGTAGGGTCAGAATTCGGCATAAACGACATGAAAGCATGGATGCAAAAGCATGAAAAGCTGGTGGTGTAATGGTGTGATATTTTCTTGCCACACTTAGGGCCCTTTAGTACCAACAGATCATAATTTAATGCCACAGCCTACATGAGTACTGTTGCAGACCATGTCCATCCCGTTATGACCACACGATAACGCCCCATGTCACAAAGCTAAAAGAAAATGAGTGCACTGTACTCAAATTGCCACCGAGGTCACCAGATATCAATACAATAGAGCACATTGGGGATGTGGTGAAACAGGAGATTGGCATCATGGATGGGAAACCGACAAATCTGCAGCAACTGTGTAATACTATCATGTCAGTAGGGACCAAAATGTCTAAAGAAATGTTTTATGCACCTTGTTGAATCTATGTCATAATGAATTAAGGTAAATGGGGTCCAACGCAATACTAACAAGGGGTATCTACAAAGTGTCTGGTGAGTGTCTATTTATAGATACTGTACTGTCTGTTACTCAGTAATTTTATGCGAATGTTACTTTTTTGTCCTTTAATATTTACATAGATAAATTGATAATTGTGTTGGATGCTTTTTTTTGTTGTTGTTGCATCTTCTGACTCCAGACACAGAGTGAAGTATGTTCCACATACAGAGAAAGTGCAGCCAAAACAATATTGAATGACATTCACCAGGTGGGCTCATCTACATTGGACTGTGCATTACAGTTCAACTGAATCCAGCTGAAATGTGCCATTTCACATTACCGTAATCCAGTGTATCACCATACTGACTGCTCAAGGTCTATTTGTGATTGTCCTGTTGTCTGTTTCAGAGAGTCTTGGACATGGATGTCATGGTAATTCGACACATTTATACATATTTTGTTGATATTTTGTTGATTAGGATTATTGGTCTGGTCACCGTGCCATAGTGAACATCCCTAGACAGCATGGAGAAAATATCACCATTATCCAGCAAGATGTCATCCATCTCCATGCCAACCTTAGTTCCTACTACTCTGGCCTTTTCATTATATTTCTAGACACACTACATGGCATCCTCATCATTTTGGCAGAGCAGAGGAGTGGACCAGAGCAACTGGCTCATCTGCCAAACGCAATTTGTTGTTCTACACCACCCACTGCGTTCCCCATTCCTTAGCCAAATTAAAGAGTCTTTCTGCATGCCAATGAAAGGTGTATGACTGGCATCGCCTCCCATGTGTGCCTTTTCAAGGCAACATAGGATGCATACTGTATAATGAAGTATATGTGGTGGATGCACTTGTATTGGGGTGAATGTGTTTTTTCTGCATTTTTCTGTCATTGATTGATTGATAATTTTTTTTTAAATATTGCATGTTTCATAACACCATAAGGTCTTAGTAACATTAATATAATCATCTGATTTGCAACACAGGGACAGCTACTCTCAAAGCTGCGACCACAGTTTTGAATTCTCGAAAATGATTGATCAAAAGGTGTGTGGTGGTAACAGAAACTCTGCTTGGTGTTGGGCCACATCACACCAGCCCATGCTGTTTTCTTATAATAGCATGCTCTGCTGTTTTCCTTTTCCATCAGTCAAAGCAGAAGCACTGTGCAATAATGAATTTATAGATTTATAGATTTTAAGTGTTAACGATGTAACACACAAGTGGACAGATAAGCTTTGGACACGTGGACAATGGAAATGGTTGGTCCAATAAATTAAAACTGACAAAATAATAATAATAACAACAACAATAAAACTGGACTGTGATAAGTATGTAACCGTTAACTTGATATTTTGTTGCACAAGCTTTTGAGGCAATCACTGCAATAAAGCAAATTCTTGACCCACTCGTCATGAGCAAGTGTCTCAGGTTTAAAGTTGGCTTTCTCCAGTCTTATGGATCTGATCTGTCCCTGGATGTGCTATAGGATTTAGATCAGGGCTCATGTTTTGTCCTTAGCCATCCTTGGGTGTTTTTAGCTGTGTGTTCTGGGACATTGTGTGGTTGGAGGAGCCATGACCTGCACATGAGGCTGAGTTTTCTGACAATGCACAGCACATTACATTCCTGAATGATAGTCCTTGATAGTCTTGAGATTTCATTGTACACTGCACAGATTCAGGACACTCTGTGCCAGGTGCAGCAAAGCAGCCGCAGAACTAACCTAGCCTCCTACGTGTTTCACGGTATGTACAATGTTCTTTACTTTGAAAGCTTTATTTTTGCAATCTGCCCATTTAGAGTTGGTGATTAATTTTTGTTCAAACAGCTGCAAATTGTTTGATCTGACACGATATACTCTGTTCACCTTGAATCCCTTTGGAAGTTGTCCTTGGCTATTTGGTTACTATTTGTGTTATCCTTTTGTTCAGTTTGACGTCACTTGTCCTCTTGTGACCACGTCCAAAGAGGCTGTCTACAGTCCCATGGACCCTAAACGTCTTAATAATATTTCCGACTGTAGTCATGGGGATCTTAAGCTCTTGGAGATGGTCTCATAGGCTTTGCCTTTAACATGCTTTCGACAATTTTTTTTCTGATCTCCTCAGAGAACTCTTTCACTTGCTTTCTTTGGTCCATGTTCAGTGATTCAGTATTCAGAGTGAAAATGTTTCATCATTTAAATAGGCAGACTGACTGATTGCAAGATTGAAGACACCTGCGATACTAGTTAAGTTAAACCTTTATTTGTTACATATACATTACAGTGAAATTCTTTCTTCGCATATCCCAGCATAAATGGGGTCAGAGCGCAGGGTCAGCCATGACACAGCGCCCCTGGAGCAGATAGGGTTAAGGGCCTTGCTCAAGGGCCCAACAATGACAACCTGGTGAAGCTGATCTTTCGATCAGTAACACAGTGCCTTAACCCCTTTGAGCTACCACTGCCCTTCATTACAGAACACAGGACTTTAATCTAACATGTTATGGTGTTCAAATTATTTTGAGTCTTTTCTTACTGTACCAGCCAATTCTTCATCATCATCATCATCATCATCATCATATTATTATTATTATTATTATTATTATTATTATTATTATTATTATTATTATTATGTTGAATTACAGTTCAAAAGCAATATCTGATTTTCATTAGTCGATATGTATGAACACTATTTTTATTATTACTTTTGTTTTAGTTTTTTCAGTGACCATTGTGGTTGTAGGTTAACAAATTATGTGTATATCTTTGCTGCCACCCTCTGGACACTATTGTGTAATTGCATGGTCCATTCAATCAAAACCTTATGGTGGTTAATGAAATTGCACTAAAGTGAAGAACTAACCAGGGGGGCATGGTAGCTTAGTGGTCAGCATTATCGCCTTGCACCTACAGGGTACGGGTTTGATTCCAGCCCGTGTGCAGGATCTGTGTGCGAGAAGTTTGTATGT
Organism: Clarias macrocephalus; assembly: GCA_011419295.1. Lineage (NCBI taxonomy): Eukaryota > Metazoa > Chordata > Actinopteri > Siluriformes > Clariidae > Clarias > Clarias macrocephalus. The sequence continues at coordinate 52,790 of JAAGKR010003368.1, read as the reverse complement.
TCTCCCGGTGCTTTGTGGATTTTCTCCAGGGGCTCCGGTTTCCTCCCAGAGTCCAAAGACATGCAGGTTAGGCTAAATGGCGAATGTATCAAATTGCCATACTGTGTGAATGAGCATGTGATTGTGTGTAAGTGTGTCTGTGCCCTGCATCGGATTGGCAACCCGGCCAGGGTGTACCCCGCCTTGTGCCCTAAGTCTCCTGGGATAGGCTCCAAGCCCCTGAGACCCTGTATACAGGATAAAGTGGTATAGATGATGAGTGGGTGAGTGATGAAATATAACCAAGATATATAAGTCATTAATAAGTCATTAATAATATCACTGGATACTAAAATATTAACAACCCATATCTATCAGCATTAGATTTGGATTATTATGTAGCAGCCTCGACTGGTAAGATTTTTTCCTGACACACAGGAAATAATTACTCTCCATTTTTATAACTCCCCATGTTCTACAGAAGACTGCTTTTTAGTGACGCTTTAGAATACATGTAGTAGAGTGTGGTGTAAATCTGTGGAGGTTTAGAGCAGTTCCCAGTGATCTGACACTTAATTTTACATCTCAAACTACAGCCAATGCACAAGAAATATTAAGACCTGGATGACACCTCACATTCTAATGAGGACTTGTGATAGGACGAATGAAGACAGATATTAGGATAGTGGGTGTGTGGGTACAATAAAAATATTGCACAAATTCTTTGTTGTTTTTTTAACTCGTTAAAACATTCTTCTGTTAAATGCTATTTTATTAGTATGGTGTTTACAACTAAACAAACAACAAATTTTTATGAAGCAGCTTTAGAGTCTGCTGTATATATAATAAAGATCCCCAATGATAGAAACCTTGAGATTACTCAAAATCATCTAAATCACTAAATGAATGCAGTAAACATAAGAATAAGAATTTAAAAAGCCAGATTTTTTAATATTTAAATTTTGAAAAGGTTTTATAAGACCGAGTTGCCAGTCTGCCACTTTTACTGTAGTATTTTGGAAAACAAAAATCCTATTCCTCTCTCCATGAAGAAGTAAAAGCAATTTTTTTTATTGCTTGAACTCCTGATCCTGTCTGTATTTTAATTTTACGCACAATGTTACAGCATAGCAGAATGTTTTATCTGTAAAAAAAAACAAAAACAAATAATAATAAAAAAATGTATATAGTAAAAATCATTTACAGTATATTTTACATTACACATATCACACATAGTTTATTGGTTATTAAAATTGCTATTATTATTATTATTATTATTATTATTATTATTATTATTATTATTATTATTATTAATTCATCCATATTCTACACTTCTTATCTTGTATTCAGGGTTGTAGGGAAAACCTCTAGCCTATCTCGCCTATGACTGGGCGGGATACACCTTGTCCAGGGTGCAAATCCATCACAGGGCACACACAATTTGGAATGACCAGTTACCCTAATTTGCATGTCTTTGGACGGACTGTGGAAGTAAACTGGAGTAATAATAATAATAATAATAATAATAATAATAATAATAATAATAATAATAGTAGAAGCATTTCATTTCTTATGTACATTTTAATTACCCAATATACTGTATGTCTCTCTAACATTATTATTATTGTTATTATTTATTTATTTATTGTTTGTTTGCTATAAAGTTTCATTTCAAAGTAAAACTCAGCAGTACATTGGTGCACAAGCACGTACCACTTCTAGGATCCCTGGTTCCTGAATTGTGTGTAGATTTTTGCCTATTCTTGTGTTCATACAAGTATTACTCCACACCCACCCAGCCCCACACACTGTCTACAGTAATTTGCCCCTAAATGTGAACCAGTGTGTGGCTTGCTAATGCAAAACTGTTTCCAGAACCCACCACAACACTGCCTGGGATAAAACAGTCACTGAAGATGAATGATTAATGTAATGCTTTAATAAACCTAAATAATAACACTGACAGCAGGGGGCGCCATAAACCTATCTATCATTACTCATACACGCCCATCTATTATTAGCCAAGTAATCATTTTAATTGAAGGTTAGACCTCCTGGTTTAAGTCTTAAATAACCAAAACCAGCAGCATACACTCATTTTTTGTGAGTTTAATTATAAAATGAGACATGATAGTACCTTAGTGCATTGATAATACCTGTTTTGTGTGTGTGTGTGTGTGTGTGTGTGTGTGTGTGTGTGTGTGTGTGTGTGTGTGTTTTACACAAAACTAGGTCTTGGAAAGCAAGCTCTTGTGCTGCTTTACTGCAGACACATTCATTCTGAATAATTAACCCAGTTAATTAACCCATTAGGCTAAGAGCTGATGTGATGATGTAGAACAGCTCTGTGCACTACATGACTGGATAAAATGTTGATTTGGGATTTCCAAAAGATGACAGATGACTAAGAAATTGTAAACTGCCATTTGATACTCAAATTATATAAATGTAAATGTAATTGTGGTACCAAAATGTCCTGAAGGACCAATGGCTTCCTGTAACTAAATCATACTGAATATTGTCAGGTATGTCCAAAACACCTATGAACAAATAGCTTCAAAGTGAGTCACTATATCACTTACTCACACCAGGCAACCCCCTGACACTCACCACTTCAGGCTTTCCATTCCTTTACAATGATGTTCAGGATATTAAAAGCAAGCTGAGGCTGATGGTTTGGTTTTATCACTTCAACCTACTCACAGTAGATAAAATGAGCCAAGATCATACTTTAAACAGGGTCATATATTTATTTAATGCTCAACCTATATTAATGCATGATCACTGGACAAGAAATTGTTCCATGGAAGCATTTATTCATTTATCTTATCCAGCGCTCACACACAGACAATTTAACCTAATCTGTACATCTTTAGACTGTGGGAGGAAACCAGAGGACCCAGAGATAACCCAAGTACAGGGAGAACATGCAAACTCCACACATACAGACCCAAGGTGAAAATAGAGCCCCATCTCTGGAGGTCTGTGGCCACAGTGCTAACCACTACATTACCATGTCATCTCCTTGAAAATGAACTCAATTTAAATATTTATGAATGATGTAATTACATCACCATAATTTTACTCTTTTATATATATATATATATATATATATATATATATATATATATATATATATATATATATATATATATATATATATATAAAGTCTCAGATTTAGTACCATGATTGCATACTCCTGGTTTTAGCCTATGTAGATCTTTATTCATACCAGTGTAACCTCTATAGAGTATTGATAGTTTAATATCTTTCCATTTACATCTTTACTTTGAACCTACAATAGGTATCCCCCATATCATTTTACTTTTAATCTTATAAGTAAGCTTCATAAATTTATTATTCACTGCATTACATCAGACAGATCTTTAAAGTGGTCATCCTCTCAGGTTGGCCTGTCATCAACTTACCCAACCCAACTATTAGTTACAGCAACACCTGCACTCTGGCTCTGTTTATTGTCTGAACAGATTTTTGTGCATGTCCTCCCCATGTCTGTGTGGGTTTTCTCTGGGTTTTCTGTTTTCTCTTCCACTTCCCTAAAACATGCAGGTAGAAGTGGATAAACTGGTTTGTGCATGAATGATTGTGCGAATGTACTTGTAGATGTGAATGATTGTGTGTGTATGTAAGGGTGTGTGTGGGTGTGGGGGCGTGCCCTGTGATGGACTGTTGTCCCTTCAAGAGTGTACTCTGACATTGAACGCAGTGTTCCTGATTCATCCGGACCAGGATAAAGCAATTTCTGAAAATGAATGAATGGATGACATTCTTTATCCACTAAAGCATCAGAATAATACGATCAACAGGGAATACTGAAAGATAAGAAGCTCTTTTTTAATACATGATAACACTACACAGAGTACAGCACTGATAAATAATGTATTGATGAACTATATACTCTAGTTGTAGACATATACATTATTTTATTATTGATTAGAGGGTATCCACGCCGCCACTGCAGATACAGGGTGAGGAAAGCCCACCAGCCGCAGCTTCTCCGGGCACCCAGATGTTGATGACGCTGCCCACTTTTACAGTCGGTGAGGAACAGTGAATGCCGAAATGCCAATGACGTGCTCATGCTATGTCACAAAAGTTGATGATGTTGCTGGCTACTGCCTTCCTGTACAAGCATCCGCCACCCTTCACAACAAACAAACAAACAAACAAAAACAAACAGAATTTTGGTTTTATATTTAGATAGTTTCAGGGAGTAGTTATGAATTAGAATTAGAATTTTTAGGGAGTAGTTATGGTGAAATCGAATCAAAGGTTATACTGTGTGTAACTGTGCGTCATAATTTTTCATACTAATTTAGCCATTATGATTTCTCTTTCCAGGCCATTATTCTGATTTCCCTCTGCCTGATCTTACTCTACTCTGTAAACACAGTGTTTGTGTGTTCTTATGACCGTGCAAGAAGACCTAGGAAGCTAATGGCAAAAATGCACACCTTACTTCAATGGCTGCATTCATCTCTACCTGTAGAATACAGGACAGGCCTGGAGACCACACAGCATAGTCAGGAATTTAATAGATTCAGTTGTGACTCAGTGACTGACCCTTAATCCATGCAGTTCTAATCTAGTGCTGATCATGATGGGATTAAGGACATCTCTGTGATTTAGGATCTGCTTCAAAATATGTTATATATACATTACCCATTTTAACACTTTTCAGCCAATTTTACAGCACTTTGTCTCTAAAGATAATATTTTCAGTCAAGATGCGCTTCTAGTTGTTCACACCCAGTCATTCACATTGCCGTCACAGACGCTTGCGCAGCCAACTGGCTTATCCTTTCGCTAGAAAAAATAGTCCTTGTGTCTCGGGTTATAATGGTGTAAAAACTACAGGAGTATTAATATCAACGATACAAAATAATGTTACTAAAACCTCATATGATGTCGTGTACAAATGTGGTGCTTTGGAAAGTAGTGCATACCGAGTGTGTGGTGATTTGGCGGGAAACTGGCGGATGGATACACTCGCACGGGGAAGAGAGCAGAGCTGGATTTATGCGCGCTGCGCTCAAGAGCACAGCTCAGACTGACTACTGCTTTCGAGCGTGTGTGTGTGAGGGTGTGTGTGCGCGCGCGCGTCCTGTCTTCTTTGCGCTAGCTGGTCACTCCCCGCTTTGGATCAGGAGTAGAGTGGATTTATACTTCTTTATGCTGCCTGGAGGCGCTGCACGGGGTTGGATTATACTGTTTTTCGGGTTTTTCGCGCACTGTTTCAGGGCGTCATCTCCTGCTGAACACTTCTGACACAGATCCTTGTAGATGCATGGTGAGTGTGTGTGTTTGCTGAACTTAACGCTACCTGCGCAAATGCCAGGGGCGTGATTCAAAATTACTGTAGCACGCAGAGGTTTAGGTTACTGTATTATCATGTTTTTTTTTTTATTATTATTATTTTACTGACAATAGTTTGTGCATGTGTGTTTTTCTGGATCGGATCATGATGCACGACTGATTAGTGAAGTGCGCACTGACAGCATGCAAGTGTTTTGAAATGTCTGGGTTGAGCGTGAACTGTGATGGCGAGTGTAAGAGTTCTGCATGGGCAAACACTTTGCATGTGCAGTCTTTAATAAATTTGGCATGTTTGTGCACCAAAAGTGCATTTCTCCGTGCATGCTTTTTGGAGGTTGTGGAACGTTAGGGAGGACAAGTTAGTTCCTTTAAACAGCCGCATCCTTACCCGCATCTCACTCTCTCTATCTCTCTCTCTCTCTCTCTGTCTCTCTCGCTCTGATCTCAGCTATCATGCCGATGAGCGGTGGCCTGGCGTGGAAGAACTACGATTACGATTACGACTCGGTGCAGCCGTACTTCTACTTCGACACCGATGAGGAGGACTTCTACACGCAGCTGCAGCAGCAGGGCCAGGCGCCCAGCGAGGACATCTGGAAGAAGTTCGAGCTCTTGCCCACGCCGCCGCTGTCACCGAGCCGCCGGCCGTCCACAGCCGAACAGCTGGAGATGGTGAGCGAGTTCCTCGGGGACGACGCGGTCAACCAGAGCTTCATCTGCGACTCGGATTCGTCGCAGGCCTTCCTTAAGTCCATCATCATCCAGGACTGCATGTGGAGCGGCTTCTCTGCGGTCGCCAAGCTCGAGAAGGTGGTGTCCGAGAGGCTCGCGACGCTGCACGCGGCACGGAAAAGCTTATCTTCCGCAAGTGATGCAACAGACATCACCACCACCACCACCAGCAGCAGCAGCAGCACCAGCAGCAGCAGCGGCGTGTATTTACACGATCTCAGTGCATCGGAGTGTATCGATCCCTCCATGGTGTTCCCATACGCGCTCACCGAATCGGCAAAGTGTGCAAAGCTGCCGTCGTCTCCGGAGCACGCGCCGGCTCTAGACACTCCACCCAACAGCGGCTGCAGCAGCGAGTCAGGTACGTCGCGTGCTCAGATTGTAGACTGTCTCGCTTAATGATCACCATTAAGGGCATCATGTCAGTAAGAGGGGCTCCTTCATTTATCCCCAGCACGTGGCGTTAGTCATGACGAAGAGTAAAATAGTGCAAGAAAGGAGGAAATTGTATTAGAATCTTCGTGACCTTGTCTTGCCATAGCTTCCTCTTCTCTACCCACGCATTTGTGAACAAGTCTGGACCATAAGTCAAGCTTTGAGACTGCAGTGTTCAAACATCAGCTGATAAAGAAAGTGGGTGGGGACCAGAATGCAGAGATTTTTTTCCCCTCTTTTTCCCCTCCCTTCCCCGTCTGCGCAGAATGCCGCTCACTACATTCCAATATTTTCCCACAAGATCTTATCCTTGGGAACATGCAAACATTTCCTTTTCTGTATTTGTAGCTATAACATTTTCCTTCTCGTTGCAGATGACGAAGAGGATGAGGAAGAGGAAGAAGAAGAAGAGGATGAAGATGACGACGAGGAGATTGATGTGGTGACAGTGGAGAAGCGTCAGAGGCGGAGCGAGACCGAGTCAAGCGAATCCAGACATCCCAGTCCGCTGGTTCTAAAGCGCTGCCACGTCTCCACGCAGCAGCACAACTACGCCGCCCTGCCGTCCACACGGTACGAGCATCCAGTCAGCAAACGCCCACGCCTCGAACCTTTCTCCACTGGCCACAGTACAAGCCGGCACAGCAAGCCACGGAAGTGCACAAGTCCGCGAGCGTCAGACTCGGAGGACAACGACAAGCGGAGGACGCACAACGTGCTGGAGCGTCAGCGCCGAAATGAACTCAAGCTAAGCTTTTTCGCCCTACGTGACGAGATCCCAGAGGTAGCCAACAACGAAAAGGCAGCCAAGGTGATGATCCTGAAGAAAGCAGCAGAGTGCATTCACAGCATGCAGGCAGACGAACGGAGGCTGCTGTCCATCAAAGAACAGCTGAGGAGAAAAAGCGAACTATTAAAACACAGATTACAGCAGATACGGAGGTCCCAGCTATAAAAAAAAAAAAAAAGCACAAAAGATGCAGAGAGACCTTTACGAAAACAAAGCAAACAGACTTTTTCAAGAACCGTTTCTCCTCAAGTTTTGTATGCAAGTTGTGCATATTGTGATTTTGTTTAGTTTTTTTTTTTTTGAATATTGTCAGATTTTCTCTATGTTTAAGACTGCCGCAGTTTAAAGTGGCGGTCGAGTAAAATAATTTGTATTTAAGGCATTTATTTTTATTAAGAAAACAAGAAAACACAGGGAGTTGTAGCCCTGACAAAATAATTTGTATTTTTTTTGTATATACCGAATTCATATTTCATAAAAAGTGTATTTTTTGATCTGTATTGTCTGAGTGTTCTTCAGGCAGTATTTTGTTTTGCTGTATGTTCGAACAATTTTGAACCATAAATGCGTTTTTCTTTCTGAAAACATTGTTCTGTATTTTTTTAATATCAAAGTTAAATATAAACTGTGAACATCACTCTTGAGCAGTTCCTTAAATGTATGTTTCTGAGCAATGACACAACGGTGACGCTTAAAGCTAAAAAAAAAAAGTGAAGTGAAGTAAAATGTTAATAAAAATAATATTTCCAACAGGTTTGAAGGTTCATAAACTGTCCAGGTTTCTACACAGATTTAACCGCCTGAGGGCAGTTTATAACAGTACAGTCTGAGGAGCAAATATCTAACCGGACAGCAAAATAAGGTGTAGACTACATCATAATGCTGTATACAGTAAATAAGATTTAGATTCAGTAAATAAGATTGCATGCGTATGTGCAGGATGGGCAAATGAACAGGAGGGTTTATACATCACATGAGTAAATACAACTGGACAGAGTTTTGTCACATCCAAGCTGTATGTTTTGTCTCTGGTCCTATAGCAGACCTATAAAAGCATGCATGCTCCAGATAGCGTTTATTTGATTGATATGTTCAGCTGACTGCCACGTGCACGCACAGTTGAGCACGTACAGTTGTGGATTTTACAGTGTCACCTTCTACACTGCACCGCAATCACTGCTGCTCGGTGCCAACCACACCCGCCCACACTGCCTAGTTTTATTCCCCGTTGACACTCCGGCGAAATCCCGCCTCCTGCGTTTGATTGGCTGGAGTTGTGTAATTCCTGTGTTATGATTGGATAGCGGTTCACACTCCACCGTATGTCTAACCAATCCAAACCAATCTTTATCGTAAAGAGGCGAGAGTATTCTTCTTCTTCGTCGTCATTATTATTATTATTATATTTTGAAATCGAGCGGTCCAGAAAAAATACAAATATTATACACTATCATGGTTAATTAAGTTAATGACTCGTGAATCATTTCAGCAAAATGGATCATGAATCTAAATCGGTTCTTTCTTGCTTGTTATTACAGAATTCCGTTTTCTGACGTCACTGTAAAACTCCCGTTCCGCGCTGAAAGCCTGCGCGCGTGCTCGCCTCTTTCCCGGCGCTGCGGTAAACCCGTGACGTCACCCGCAGTCTCGCGCTGTATGCGGAGCTTCGAGCACATGGGACACGAGCTCGAGCCAGAGTGACTCTCCGAATAACGACCACCGTGCACCTCGAATGGAACAGAAGTGGAAGAAACCCTGAGCAGAAGATGGTAGGTGTTGGATTATTATTTTTATATACATTTTTTTTCATGTCATCTTTTGTGCTTGGTCAGTACCCGAATATATCTGCCAGATTATACTGTATGTGCATGAAAAAAAAGAAGAAGAAGAAGAAAAAAAAGAAAAGCTAATTGCATGTATAACGCATGCTTTAATGTGTGCGTTATATATGTTGATATATGTGTTATTCAAACTGCATGCAATAACTGTATTTTTTAAATAACATAACTATATATATTTTATATATAGTTATGTTATTTTTCTGTACAGTTGAATAGTTCTGCCTGTAATCTTCAAATAAGTCTGTTGGTAAAACAATGCACATATATATATATATATATATATATATATACACAAAGCAAACATTACTATCAGCAGGCGGCTATCAAATATCGCAATGCAGAATATTTCCTTGTTTTGTAAAAATATTATACGTCATATCATGCATCAAGATGTGTATAGTATATAGAATTGGAATTTGCCAAGATCGAGCTGTTTGGATTGTGCTTTCTCAATCCACCTTTGTAATTATAAAGACTATTGTAGTCTGTAGGATAGTGATTAATAGGTAACTAATCTGTAATGATTAACTACACTTAGTGCACTTTGATTAAAAAATAAATAAAAAATCAGTTGTCTATGTGCCAAAACGTTACACAGAGAGGAACAGGTCAATGATATTGTGTCTCTGCAGCTTGTTGATTTTGCTTTGTGGAAAACCCAGCTGCTGCAGTGTAAAGTCAGACATGTTCGGTCTGCACAGCTATATAAGAGGCTGTATGTTTAAAGTAACCATATGTATTCCAATGAATAATACTGTTTGTAGTGTAAGTTGTATAAACTCATTTTTATTTTATATTATCTATCATGTTTTCAGGGGCAAAGATTTATTCATAGCATACTGTACATTTAAACCAGAACCAGAGCAAATTAGTTTTGCCCTGGAATGCTATTACGGTCATAATTTACTGTCATATTATCATAATATTGCCATTATACTGTCATAATATTACTGTCATATTTAAAGGCATAATGAAATTCGTTTTGGAGATGTATGAGTCAGTAGACATAGACAGCATCAGTAGACAAATGTAAAACATATTGCCTCACGTCTGCTCATGCGTTTGTGTGCATATTAAATATTTCAAATGCCTTAACCGTTTGTAACATAAATTAACGAGTATCCGTGGTAGAGAAAAGGCTCCTGATGGCGACTTGGAACAACGGTTTAAATTAACAAGTCCCTGCCAATGAGGGAAAATAAGCTCAAGCAAAAAACAAACCACAAAAACTAGTGCTGCACAATTAATCCCATAAAAATCTAAATCCCATTAAGGACATTTTGTACAATTATTTAATCACAAAAGGCTTATTTTTTTTACAGGTAATATATGTACAGTCAATAATCAATCTCAAGCTTGTCAATAATGCAAGTATTTTTTTTAATACTTTTGAGGTGATAAATAATTATTGGCAAACATTTTTTTAATGAAACCCTAGTAGGTTTCTCGCCTGTCATGCAGAAGTCCTAGGTTCAATTCCCAGCCAATGCCCAAACCCCAGCCACTGACTGCAGTCTCGGTCCTAAGCTCGGATAAAATGGGAGGGTTGCATCAGGAAGGGCATGTGGTATAAAACCTGTGACAAGTTGTTGTGTAGATTGGATGGTCCGCTGTGGCATGGGGTCATGTTGCCCCTCAACAGGAGCAACCAAAAGACTAAGCACCTCATAGATTTCTGAAATATCATGCATACATTGAACTGAAAAAATTGTGTTTCTATGAGTGAATGTAAAATACAAATGGTAATGAAATACAACACTCAGTTAATCAGTTGAGTTAATTGTTCATCCCTAATGCAGACTATTGTTTTTTTTTTTGTCTTTAAAATTTATATGCATCCCAAAACACAACACTTACTTTATACCTCTCATGAATATATACTCACTTTTACCATTTAAAATTTTAAAATAATTAATTCATTTTATTTGAAAAGTCCAAATGTGACCATATAGGTTTGCGATTCTGAAACCACACAGGATATATGTCCTGCTTTATTATTATTATTATTATTATTATTATTATTATTATTATTATTATTATTATTTCATTATTATTTTGCATTGCTTACAAAACTGCTAAGCATTTGCATTTCTATTTTTTACACCATTCACTAAAGAAATCAGCCTGAAGTTATTTAACGCAATATCATCTGGTGCAGGTGGCATGCTGGCATAGTGATTAGCACTGTGGCCTTGCACTTCCAGGGTCACGCCTTTGGGTCTGTGTGTGTGGAGGTTGTATGCTCTCCCTGTACTTGGTGGGTAGGACAGTTTTCTCCCACAATCCAAAGCCATGCAGCTAAGTGGCATTTTTAAATTGCCCATTGTGTGTGAGTTAATGTGTTCTTGTGTTTGTGCCCTGAGATGGATTGGCACCTTTTCCATGGTGTGCCCCGCCTACTTCCCCAAGTCCCCTGGGATAAGCCTACCATAATCCTGTATAGGATAAGCAGTATAGAGAATGATGATTGAGGGAGAGTAAGGGAGCGTTATCTGGTGCAACCATGAAGAAAAGTCCCTTTGGAGAATTTTATATGGAAAAGAATTCTGTGCCACTGGAGACATATACAGTACAATGTTTTTAAGAGTCTAACAGTTACTTTAAAGCAAGGGCTGATTTACTTTACTAGAAGAGAAGAAAGGTTTTAAGGATGTTAAAACAAACATAAGATGTATTAGATGTACTGGAGGGCCAGTGTCCAACACAGTTTCTTCTGCTCAAACATAGCTGATTCAAATAATTGCCAGATTCAGTGGGTGTCTGCTGGACACTATGCTTTCCAGGAATGAAGTTGAAGATCTCTGATATATATCGGCATTGTCTACTGTATTTCTGATGAACTGATTAAGATCGTTGAAAGTGGCCGTATTCAGCTTTGTCATACTCGTTCTGCTTGGTTTTGCTCCCGAAAACACCTTACAATACTTTTTTTGAATGACTGTTTCTCAATATTTCTTAATACATATTAACATAGAACAGTTTTATTAGCAGTTTATTTATGCACTATATACACTACCAGTTAAAAGTTTGACACAAGATTTTTTCCCCACATTCTAGAACATTACTGGAGATTTCACACATACTGTATGGAATGAAATGACACATATGGAATTAGGTAATTAGTATTGTCAAGTGCATTTGTAAAAGCCTTTCAGCACCATGATGAAACTGTCTCTCATAAAGACCATCCCAGGGAAGGAAGACTAAAACGTACCTCTGCTGCAGAGGAGAAGTTCATTTAGAGTCTCAAAAATCACCCAATAAACAGCACCTCCGATTAGAAGCATGATAAAGGCTTTACACAGAATAAGTAGCAGACACTCAATATCTCAATATCAACTGCTCAGAGGAGATTATATTTTTGATCATATATTTTGGACACCTTCAAGATAGTTTTACTATGTGAACATGTGTCCAAACCTTAGTACATTACCATGAAAGAATTTGGCAGACGCTGTTATCCAGAGCGACTTACAAACGTGCTTGAGTTTTCGTCATTGGTTAGATCCTTACACTGGGTTACTAGGTTACTAACTAAGTGCTATCAGTCAAACACTGTTGGGAGGTTTTTTTTTTTTTTTTGGATTAACCCAAGTACTGAAGAAAGCTATGTCTTAAATCATCATTTAAAGATTGCCAGAGACTCAGCTGTACAGACATCTAGAGGAATTTCATTCCACCAGCTGCGTGCCAAAACAGAAAAGTAAAACATTTGTTCCTGTTTCTTTCATTTAATCTACATAACTTAATATGATTTATTGGAATATGAAGAAATTAGAGGTGGCCCAAGCCTTTTGCACGGTACTGTATGTTAAATGGGCCATGTTCCTATTCATCAGTATGAGTATAGGATGGAAGGTTCCTTATCACTTAGCCCAAATGTAAAGGGCTGATTAGGGGTGCAGTGAGTCACCACCATGAATAATCCAGTGGCTGGTTTTTGCACCCAAGTTTCCATATATTATAGACTCCATAGACTGGAGTGGAAGAACGTTTTCCATTTTCACATTTCAATGGCGCGTAAACTGTTTTGAAAAAAAGCAGTTTGGCCTTGATGAATCACAACCTTATTATTGAAGAAAAGTTGCGGGACATGCGAAAGACAAAACTACAGTAAAGAGTTGAAGAGGGCTTCATCTACAAATTACAGGGAGAGAACAAAGATGTCTAAGGATGTTAGACTTTATATACCGGCATTAATGACATACAGTACAGTTGATGTTTTTTTAATTTAAATTTTTTTAATGAATAAAATCTTTAAATGGAAAGTTTGAAGCTATAAGCTTATAAAATGTGTGAAGAATTTATACATGGTTTATTTTATTTGTCATATGGAATTTCTTATATATAATTTTTTTTTTTTTTATGCATGGTCTGTTTGGTGTGACCGCGCATCATGTGGCATAAGCAATAATTTGATTGCCTCAGAAATAAATCATTGAAGTTCTGTGGTTGAAATATTCATTACAGATACAATTTGGGTATTAATCATTCCATCATACATTTCATCAAAAAAGGGGAAGTTTAAAACATTTAAGCATTGTAATTTCACGTATTATTTGAGGCTAAATCACTGTCATGCTACATGATCATTGTTATCACCGTAGCCAGTAAATGTTGATGAAAACATGCAATAGAGTTCAGTGCAAAAGTCTTGAGCCACCCATCATTTCTTTATATTTTGCTAGGAAAATATATTGGGGCAATAGTTCCCGTCATGTATTGCAATATGTGCAAACATACTGTACATGTAAGTTCATTATACTGTATAACACACAACAAGTTTTAATATCAATATGTGGTATTCTTCAACACAGCATGAACTTTCTTGTGTTTTCTTTACGTAGTCTTCAGGAACAGTTCTCCAGGCCTCTTGAAGGACGTTCCAAAGCTCTTCTTTAGATGTTGGCTGCCTTTTGTTCCGTTATGTGTAAAGATGATCCCACGCCACTTTAATAATGTTTAGATCCAGGCATTGGTGAGGCTAAATCATGGCTGATCGTGTTCCATTTTTTTTTTGTTTTTGTTTTTGTTTTTTTTTTCTATCGAGGGATGCTTTGACTGCATTGGCAGTGTGTCGTACATTAAAAATTACAAGAAAGTCTAGCTCTTTGGAAACAAAATATGAAGAAATGAGGGGTGGCTCAGAGACTTTTTCGCAGTACTGTGTGTGTGTACATCACGTTCTGAAAGATTTACCTCTTACCAAATAAATGCTTGAAATATACTTTGTCAGTAATCCTTCATTCCATTTTTTTAATTCAATGTTTTTTTCTTTTTTTTCATACTAATATCTGCACTGGTGGCTCAGTGACGTCGTGGTTAGCACTGGCAGCTTGGTCCAGGTGCGATTCTCGCCTGCGGTCTGAGTGCATGGAGTTTGCATGTTCTCCCAGTGCTTGGTGGGTTTCCTCCGGCTGCTCCGGTTTCCTCCCACAGTCCAGTGTGTGAGCGTGCGTATATGTGAGTGTGCTCCCCGTCCAGGGTGTACCACGCCTCGTGTCCAAAGTCTGCTTGGATAGGCTTGCGGTAAAAACAACGAGTGGATCAATCAGTGAGTGAGTGAGTAATACAGCTGCAGTGTCATAGGCAAAAATAGATGAGGAAATGTGCTGAATAAAAAAAACAAAAACAATGTGATCTGTAAAACCATATTAATTGTGTTAAGCATGATGTGTCATGTAGCTATAGTAGCTAGCGTGATATGTATCGTGACTCTTTTGTCATATTGCCCACCCTCACTCTGACTACTTGACATGTCGAAGTCAAAAGCTGCCTGTCCCTATTGTGTTGAAAGTTCAGTATTGCTGAACAACAAGGATTTTACAACCCCAGTATTACTCCCCCTGGAAACTAGGACGAAGCAAAAAAGGCTAGAAACGATTTTCTGTAACTGGAACCGAGCACATAAAAACCGTTTTAAAATTAAAATCATCATGCTCGTTAACATCTGATGCAATAATCATTACAGGAATTTGCCTGCATGGTAATATGAGCATGAAGAAGTAAGAGGTTGTTGCCCCTAAAGAGCCTCCCAGGTTTCCTTCAGTTCTGCTCTTGGTTAGGGGAAGTGAAAGCTGTCAGCTGTGTGAGTGTGTGTGTGTGTGTGTGTGTGTGTGTGTGTGTGTGTGTGTGGCCTGTCTCCAGCACAGAGACAGACTTGTTGGCCTCCTTTGGGCCAGTTTCCATGAGTTATGTAATCCCCATGTTTTGGAAGGGAGCTCCCTGCTTCTCCAGACTTTCAGTCAGATGGAGACCCGTCTCTCTCCGTCTCTCTCTCTCCGTCTCTCTCTCTCCGTCTCTCTCTCTCCGTCTCTCTCTCTCCGTCTCTCTCTCTCTCTGTCTCTCTGCGTCTTCTATTCCTCCCCTCTCTCTGGGCCTCCTTCCCTTTAACTTTTAAATGCACGCTCGCGTTTGACAACTGTTTGTACGTATCTCGTTCTCGTGGTGATGCAACACGGTGATGGCACAGACATGCGCCTCGGCGTACATTTACAGTAAATACATTACTTTCATGTGGTTTCCTGATATTTTATTGATATAGCTTGGCATGATGATAACTACTCTAACAATTAGCTGTCTCAAAAACAAACCAGCTTACTTTCTGTTCAAAGGAAAGTAATAAAAAAAGGTGGGATGTGAAAAAAACCAAACAAAACAAAACAAAACAAAAAAAACCACATCAGGTAGAGGGGGGAAATGGGGTCATGCTGATTTAAAAGCAAAGGTACGTGTTTAGGGGAAGCCATGACATCACTTCCTGCTGATGTCATTTTTCTACCTGCATGGAACCATCACACACACACACACACACACACACACACACACACGGACGGTTTCTCCGCTTACGCACTACTTATCACCTTATTTTTTCTCCATCATTTTTGTTCGCATGGCTCTCCATGCTTTAACTTTTAGCTCAGTGATAATAATCATAAATGTTTCTGTTATTTGTACACATATACAGTACAGATAACTACACATCATTTATACCTTTCAGTTTTCATCTCTCTCTCTCTCTCTCTCTCTCTCTCTCTCTCTTTCGTTCTCTCTCCATCAAACCACAGGGCACAGCGCACACAGAGGTGCTGTGTGGGTTCTACCTACCTGTGTTGACCCAGACTGTTTTCTAAAAGCAGTGTGTTTATGAGCATTAGAGTCATTCATACGCAGGAAAACATACTGCTGGAAAATACGCCCTCACACATTCACGAATGTAATAAGATGCACATCCACCACCGTATAGCAGTCTTCTACAGTACGTGGAGCTGCATAATGCTTCTGATTAAAACTGTCTGATCAATATTAACAAAAACAAAATATATAAAATATATTGCTTTAAAATGCAGCATCTGTCCTTAAACAAAATAATTTTTTATGTTCTGTTTCTTATATTATGTTCTTCTTAATAAGAACTCTCTTGGTACATGTATGGCTTACGACAAATAAATTCAAACATTGCCTTTTGTTTTTCAATCTTTAAGCAAAGATAGGCCAAAAACAAGAGATTCATTTTAGCAAAAGTTCCAGTAACACTGATTTTCTTCATAATTTTTTGCATTCAAACATTATACAATATTTTTTATTAAATTTTTCCCCGATTTCCTCCCTAATTTAGTCGTGTCCAATTCCTCCGCGTCACTAGGGGGCTCCCAAATTAAGGCTACTACTACCACTCGTCCGGGAGGGCCGTAGACTGTCAAGTGTTTCCTCCGACCCGTGTGACGTTGGCCGACCGCATCTTTTCGAACTGTTCATGACCGTTGGGGTGCTTATCCGCTCCTCCCGCTTGCGTGAGCTCACAGACGCCCCTGATTGGCTGTAGACCTCCGGCTGCAAGCGGTTACAGCATCACCCAGGAATCGGACTCGCGATCTCCAGATGATAGGGCGATCACTTTACCACCGCACCACTCAGAGGCCCCATTATACAGTCTATAGTATTGGCAGCACAGTAGTGTAGAGTTTTGGTTCGATTCCCACCGCAAGTCTGGGCATGAGTTCACATGTTTTCCGCGTGCTTGTTGGGCTTCCTCCGGGTTCTCCGGTTTCCTCCGACAGTCCATGACATGCACATTAGGCTAATTGCCGTTCCCAGATTTCCCATAGTGCGTCAATGAATATGGAAGCGTATGTACAGTACTTATGTATGTGTGTGCACTGCGATGGATTGGCACCCTATCCAGGGTGTACCCCGCCTCGTGCCCTAAGTCTTCTTTCAAATGTATTAACGTTTATTAATGGATTTTTTATGGTTGTTAATATCTCAATGCATAGTTTCACCCAACAGACAATGCATTAATTAAAAACTTAATTTTTGTTCAAGACTATACAGCTGATAATGTATTGTCTGTGGTATTGTGTAGTGTATGTATGTACTTTGGTGATTTTTATGAAGAGGGGTATTTCCGTAGTTTATACAAAAGTTTTTTAAAGTATTGTTTTTATCAGTTCCCTTTTGTCTTAACTCTGGAAGACTTTCACTGATGTCCTTCCCTATAACTACACTACGTGTGGTTTATCTGAAATTTGTATGAGCTGCTCTGTTTAAAACGTGCATGTACATTTCAGTTTCATTCAAATTTAAATCATGTGATCTGAAATAAGCACAGGATAATTGGAGAAATGACAAGTGCTCCAAAGGTACTACAAGATATAGTCAATAATCCTCACTCACTCACTCACTCATCATCTATACCGCTTTATCCTGTATTCAGGGTCGCGGGGGTCCTGGAGCCAGGAGACTTAGGGCACAAGGTGGGGTACACCCTGGACCCTCTTCACTTGAATTCTCTTGGCTCATAATGTAGAATGCCATTAGTTTGTTTTAACAAACGCCTCATGTTGTTAAAGTGCTAGACTTTATACAAGTACCTATAGACACAGACATGCTGTATATACAGTACAGGTGAAAGTTACATAAGCTATTTCGCTCTAGGGCTGTCCTCTAATTCAGGCTCACTCTTAACCTTGGTGTGTTTTAGGGCTGAGTGTTGTAAATTTAGTTCACAGTAAATTTAGTAAAATTAAGACACAGATCGTGAATATGTGCAGTTCTAGTGATAGTCATAAACGATATCACAGACAGACCGACAGACAGACAGTGGAGTTATAAAGGTAGACGTGCTGATCTAATATCTATAAAAAGCTTTCATTCATCTTCAATAAAGCACGAGGCACAAATACTTCCTGTTCTACAAGGCAACACAGACGCATACATTCACATACACACACGAACCAAGCTAACCACTTGTTTGGAGGAAACCTGAGAACGCAAAAGGCAATCCCATACAGACATGTGAACCTTAACACAGAAAGTAACCCAAAGTTCAGGATCAATCCGGAGAGGCACTCGCGTTAAAAAAAAAAAAAGTAACATAATGAACATTTTCTGATGTTCTAATGTATTGTGGTTGGATGTATGTACAGTATGTATGTATGCAATTATATATGCAAACCTATTTCAAGAATGAATCATGCCTCGTTATTAATATTTTTTCGTCATTATAGACACATGACATATTTTTCAGATTTTATATACAGTAATTATGAACAGGACTATGGGATTAACAGTTGCTAGAAAGGAGATGATTTAAATTCATTTCTATAGCACATGTAACAATGCACTCTGTCACAAAGCAGCTTTACCTAAATCCGGATGTAGCTTTAAATCCCTAATGAACACGACAGATGCTGTAGCTAGACACCTTCTGATGTTCAAAATAATAATAATAATAATAATAATAATAATAATAATAATAATAATAAATAATAATTGCAAATTTAGGCACATTAGAGAGAATTGTTTAATGATATTTACTTTCTAGAGCCATTTAAGATAGAAAGATGATAATGTCAAGACATTGTGTTTCATATTAGCAGTATTTTTCTTGGTTTTATGGAAATGACCAATGTTTTAAACTAAATCCACACAATACAGTATATGACCAGTCAGTTAGACTTATAAAACAATACTCACTAACAAAATAATAATAATAATAAAAAAAAAAACACTTTCTTGCTCCGCTTTAAAAATCATGACTTTTACTGGTCCGTTTTCAGCCTCTGTTAACGTGATCCACATGATTCATAGCTATTACAAACAGTGTATTTGTTTCCTTGCCAGCTCTTCACATTTTACGGAATCACATGCACCACCCATAAATGCGCGCACACACACACACACACACTCACACACACACACACACACACACACTCACACACACACACACACACACCGAGGCAAAATCAATCATACTGGTGATTCATTTCCATGCTGTACAAATGAGCTACTTCCCTCACTGGGTGCAGGAGGTCCAGACTTTCAGTCTATAATAGTATTAAAATAGAAACTTTATTTATTTATTTTTTTTACAGTGCCTATAAAATAGCTGCGAAACAGTGGATGTTTAAATAAATTAAAATAGCTCAATAAGTGTGTTGCATTAGTGTGTTGTTGAGTGTAAGAGAGACCCGTCTTGCAGTGGGCTGCTGTGTATACCTGCCCTACATCCAGTGTTCCCGTGATTAACTCACTAGTCACTATAAACATGTCCAGTGGTACAGTTATAATTATAATTACAACATGCACTTGTACATTTCGTGGCTGCATGCCACCACACGGCCTTTCTCTTCTTGTTCATTGTTGCATATTTCTCTCACATTGACTTAGATTTGATTATGTGCAATAAAAATGAATATAAAAATGAATCTTTATTGATGAAGCCCTGGTCAGATCTACTGTTGAGATCCACTCTCAACATTTTGCATAACGTTTGACTTTTGAACCACAGCAACGTTTCATGTAGATATGTTTTATTTTTTACCCCTCAAATTCGTCGTCACTTTCCTCAGTCTTTGTGTCAGTTGACCTTTGCCTAATGTGCTCACACAGTAAGTACCATTCGAACATTCCGGAAACTGTACGGCTGACGTACAGAAGACTGACTTAACGTCAAACCAACTTCCTCCTACCTTAAAATAGTCCCATTTTAGGTCCATTTTATTTAAACGATAGCACCACTACAAGTTTCCCCAATTATAACACACTTCAGAATAAAATAACGCAGCATGTTTGACCCAATCTGGCCCTGCTGCATGGGTTTTTAATCATCAGAATGAGAAAGTGAACCTCGGATAATCTGTTCAGGATCCAAATATTAGCCATGACAACACTCGACCTAATCATTTCTTTCATGCTGTACAGGTGCACTTTCCTCTATTTAAAAGTGCAGGAGCGCAAAAATTAAATGCAAAAGCAAAAGTTCTGAGTTATTTCATATTGTGCTTTCAAAGAGCCACACTTTCTTGTATTTGTAATGTTGTTTCGAGGAATCGTTCTCCAGACTTCCTGAAGGACTTTTTTTGCCTCTCATTTTTGGCTTTCGGTCCAGTCCCGGTACCTGGCCAGTTTTAGAGCAATGTTTTTTGCTCGTTAAGCCATACAGTGACCTATGAATCACTCAAGCATAAAAAACATCTAACTTCATCCATGAACCCGGTGAGAAACAGATGATGACAGAAGCAGATGATGACAGATGAGCAGGCCGGTCATTAATATACTGGTGATGCCGAGTGGTTGGAGCAGACGAGAGGGGAAATGAGGTTGCTGCTGAGGTTGTTACATAAACAACCAATTTTTGAACTATATCTTAAGGCGCTTAAGATACACCTGAGGAGTCCTGAAGATTTAGATACTGTAGTTTTACACACCCCACATTTATGTGTATGGCACACATGATAGCGTAATTGTTTGAGAATATTGCATAGCTGGGCTAACTGTATACTACAGTAACTGTATATTTCTTGTACAAGTGAAAAAGAGGCGAACAAATTTGTCATCTGCCAAATCTTTATCCAACTAAATATTATAAGGTTTGGAAGAACTTAATAAGGTACCTGCACAAGCTAATAGCAAGTATTATGTATACATATATACCAGTGATGACTAAGTGCTCTGGACTTTTGGTCTGTCTGGCACTTTCTGTCTCTAGCTTAATTTTTCCCGCAGGGTTAATTGCTTTGATTGACAGTGTCTGGTCTGTGATGTCATTCACAGTGAATCTGAGCAGTCTTGCTCTGCAAACATGAAAGCGGTTTCGACCTGAGAAGGGTGTGTGGGGTAGTTTTTACAGAGAAAGCATGTTTTTTTTTTTTTTTTAAAGCGGAGGAGTAATTGTGGGAACTGTCACACTGCCTTATTCATTTTGCAGGGGCGTTGATCTGATCATGAAATGAATTGAATTTGATGCACGTGCATAAACTTGCTGTTTCACAGGAACAGGTGTTTTACACCTTTGCGGATAATTATGTCCCGCATTTATTCAGGAATATGTGCTCCAGTTTCGCAATGAGTCTTTGAAATCACATTTGATTCATTAATCACCTGCTGATTTGTTAAACTTTATAATAGTGGGGCTGTCCTTTACAGACCCTGTGTAAAGGAAAGGCCTTGTCCCTGATCCCCACACCTCGTCCCACTTCTCTTAGTTGTTCATTTCGCACTTTTTCCATTTTCTGAAGTAGATCTACTGTGTTAGTGGGAGTGTGGAACAAGTGACACAGATGACAATGACTGCTGTACAGTGGAACTCAAGATTGTGCTCATGCATAATCAATCATTAAAAAAAAAAACGAATACAAAGACACACACACACACACACACATATGTATATGCTGTAGATATATACATCTTCTATATATATATATTGTGTGTGTGTGTGTGTGTGTGTGTGTGTGTGTGTGTGTGTGTGTGTGTATTTCTTAAAAAAAATTTTTTTTTTAATCTTTTAGTTTTAGTTTTAATAAACTAAAAGCGCCAAAAGGTTTCCTTCTGGTTACTGTGGTTAAGGTCAGTGCTGGGTTTAGGTGTAGATTGGTGTTCTAAGGATACACAGAATTTTACTTCAAAACAAAATGATAGATGCAGGTCATTTATTAATGGATAATTTAATGAATGAATGAATTAGATTAATTAATTGATTGATTGGTGATATGTAGCAGAGGCAGACAAATTCAAGACTTGATAATTAGAAGCACTAGTCAAATCCAAAATACTCAAAACCAGAAGACAGGACAGTAACAAAACCCAGAATATCACATTGATTAAAGGCTCAGTGAGTTGAGATATAGCGGTACTGTGCCTTAATCTGCAACTATGTGAACATCTGAAGTCTGTATTTGAGCACTGTGGAGGGTTATTGGGAGCAGGCATGCCAGATTAGTACTCAGGTGACTGGGAACATGGCAAGGCAATGTTGTGCTCGGTGTGTTTGCACGCCACAGTGTGTTGTGGGAACTTCAGCTGTAGGCAGATTCCGGCAGAAACATTAAACTGTGTCTCTACATGATACGTTTTCAGCAGACCACAAAATGAGCATTTCCTTAATAAGCATCCTGGGCCTCTACTGTCATTTGATTGAAATGTTCATCAATATACAGTATAAGTCACATTATTTGAAATGTCATAATAATACTGTCCTTGTGTGATCCATTTCGACCCTTAGTAGCATATAGCAGAATGGGTGAAGTGAAATGAAACACAATTAATGACTCATTGTTAATTAAGGAATTGATTGTTCATTAATTAACTAGCTTTCTGGAAAGGGTTGCACTGAACGGACATTGAGAAAGATTTTCTTATCTTTTCTTTTTTTTTTTAAATGCTGCTGTTGTGCTCTCTGAATTCATATCCATCTCTATGCGTTTTGAGTTCTGTGTTGTCTACTAAATATGGACTGCAGAGTCGGCACAAGGTTTGCTTTGGGGTTTTGTCTAGCTCTACTGACCGTTACAGAAGGATTAGGTCACTTGACCATCAGAAGCCAAAATACTTCCATACATCAAATGGATTAAAAAAAAATCCGTATTCATATTATTACATATTACACATTATTTGTTATATACATATTGCTGCACAGTCATTCCCTCCCACACACACGCACATATTGCAGCTTGTTAGGAGCTCGGAGTCAGGGTGCCAGGATACCCCGGAGCAAAGAGGATTTAGGGCCTTGTTTAATGACAGCATGGTTGTGTTGCGTTAATGCTTAGACCCCCAACCTTCATAGTCGTAACCCAGAACCTTGAGCCACCGCTGCCATTTGGGAAAAACTTCTAGTTCCTGCTTGCTGCTTACTATGTGCTAGTATTGCCTCGAGAAAACATCATGTATAGTAGAAGCATCAAAATCAATCAATCAATCAGTCAATAATGTATAATAATATAACAGCAGCAATAATAAGTTTAATATTAATAATAATAAAAGTTAATCATTTATTATAATTTGTTTATTTTTAACACAGATTTGCTTTTGGTTGTTGATGTTAAGGTTTTCCCTCTTTGTGGGAATCAGATGTCGCAAGAATTTTAGCGTAAGACTGACCAGAGAAACAGGATGTATTGGAAAAAACTTCCTAAATCAGCAAATAAATTGTCCGCTACCCTGCAACCTCCATGTATTTCTCAAGTCCACTGCAGTTTCTGCTCTCTTATTCGTATACCAAACAATTTGTTCCAAGACATTTACATCCGGTTTAGGTCAAGGCAGAATGGTCCTGCTATAGCCATTAATAAGACAGGATAAAATCACTATATCACTAAGCTATTGAGTATGTGTGTAAGTATGCACAGGATGTTGTGGCTGTGTTGGAGACAGGGCCGGGGAAACACCACACACCTGATCCTAATCAACTATGCCAGTCTGAGAGCCTCGGCATGTTGTTATCATTGTGCTAAATACGGAGCTCAGTTGCAGAAAATCCCCTCACTGAGGCATGTGTAATGTGTAAGTGAGTGTGTAAGAGCACCAGCATAGATTATCCCTACTTTTCTATACGTATCCATAAATCTAGACACAATGTATGAAGTTCTTTATCAAGACCTTTAATTTACAAACTGATATTTTATAAATGGAGTTAAGGCTACTCTTTTTAAATAGTAAGAAAAAGATTTGAACATACAGTATTTTCTATTCGTATAGAAGAACTATAATAAGTAAGAATCACCTTTTTTGTCAATAAATCTTTTGTTAGTATAGTGATTCATGTGGAAATTTCTATTTGTATTAAATACACTGGGTACACAGAGCATGGGGAGAACATGCAAACTCCATGCACACAGACCCGAGGAGGGAATTGAACCTGGACGCTGGACGTGTAACACAACAGTATGCAATCGTGCCCCTCCTAGCTAACATTTCTTCTAGCTAATATACCTAGTTAACATTTCCTATACTACACAATAAAATTCATTAAAATTCCGGGTCCTTAGTGCCTTGCAGTTCAAGAATAGCTTTGATTTAGCAGCATTTACATTTACTCTAGCTTTGGCATAAATTAGCCATCATTCCCCCCTTATTTGCTGTGCCCAGTGCCCTTATCATGTATGTATCACACAGAAACATGTTAGGTCTCCAAAAATAAAATTGGACAGACAATGTTGGAAAGTTGTGGCTAGATTTTAAAATGACCCGAAGCTTTTGTGCAGTGGGGGCTCAACAGTTGAGACTGTGGGATATTGATCAAAGGTCAGGAGTTCAAGCTTTGAGCCCTTGACCAAGGCCCTTAACCCGTTCTGCTCCAAGGGCAACCCTGCCCTCTGACCCCAGCTTCCTAACAAGCTGGGATATGTAAGGAAAATACCTTCACTGTGTTGTAATGTATATGTGACAAATAAAAGCTGTTTTTGCTTCTACTTGTAGCAAGAGAGAACGCATTTGCCTTAATTTGAGTGTTTCCCAGGGATGATGGCTATGTGTGCTTCGTGTTTTATCATGAATATAGTATACTATAACTTTACTGTGCTTTATTGTTCTGTAATATATAACACTTTTCAGTCTGTTTTAGACTCCACGGTCTGTTTTAACTAAATTAAAAAGGGCAGTTTCTTGATAAATCAAATTTCCCTTCAAAATATCACTTGCTTTACATAAATGTTTTGTAGTAGATGTGTAAGATTGTCCTAATAGTTATCAATTTAGGTTCCGTGAGTCAGATACTACCAGTTTAGAAAGCTAAACTGAATTACCAATCACAATAATTTTTTCACATAACCATCTATTTGATATGTAAAACTTCAAAGAATGACAGAACATTGGGATGTAAAATGCTTGGATTGAGACGTAAGGATTTACCGAAAGCACTACTTGATGTAATGCAGTGTGGAGAACCTAAGTTGCTGCTTTGGATTTGGGAACTTGACAGATGCGCAAAAAATGTAAATCATCAGAATCCAGTTCCTGTGATATGTGCAGGCATGCAACATTCATTCATTTATACCTCGGGGCAATTTAGCATAGCCAACCCACATACTGGAACGGTTTTGGGGAGGTAGGAAGAAACCGGAGAAACTCCATACAAACAGTAACTTAAGATCAAGATCAAACCATGCACCCTGTAGCTGTGAGATATGCCTTTTACCGAACCTGAAAGGCATGTAATTTACTGGCATACTCAATTTGACTGATTGGATGTTTAACTTGTTAATATCCTTTGTCATTTGAAGTAGAGTTAACAGAAGAATATATGCTTAAATATATCCTTTTGCTTACTGCTCAGTACCCCCAACCCCCCCCCCCTAAAAAAAAGGTTGATGGGCAAAGGTTACTCAGTAGGGGTCTGACAGGGTCACAGCAGCAAGGAAGAAGAACGTCTGTTAGCAAATAGGCCACTGAGATCTTAAGCGTAGTCGCATGAAAAGAGATGTGAGAAACACTAAGTAATGAGGAGAAATTAGTCTTGACAGAAACAAAAAATGTTGAAAAAGAACTAGCTCTAGCTTATGTTCTGTATACTGACAATAATAATAATAAAAATAATAATTGTGTCATTGTGCAATTATGTGTGCAGAAGTCTGAGTCTTTGCATTTCAGCAATTTTCCATTATGTATTAGTGTACTGATTATAAATCAAGTAATATTAATAAAGAAATAACTGGCATGAAATATGTGAGCAGGTAAAAGTGTGACTGAAATCACACTGTTACAGTCCAAAACCTTTAATATGTATGTAAAAAGTGAAAGAAAATACAGTATATAAAAGTATTATTCAGAAATATATGTACAATAGGAGATGTCTACATTGTGTATTTACAACAGTGCTTATCTTATCCATGGATAATATACAATATATACATGCACATAATATACAGTATAATGTATATAATTTGCAGAAGATTTAGCAATAACCTTCTCAAGGTCAAGCTGTTGTGCGGAATATCAGCACAGCCGTGATGTGTTTGTGGGCACAAGGCTGCAGCCCGAGTGCTGAAGATATTACAGCCTTGCTAATATCCAGTACAACAGCATGACATTGAAAGTGATATTGCTTTTATACAACCATTTATTATGATCAGAATATGATTTATCTCTCTGTATACTTCCATATAAATATCCATATATTCTTTAGAATATTAGCTAACTTTCTGGATTTCAATGTTGAATCTCAAATTGTGTAAAATGGAATGCTAGTGCCCAATATACAGTATGTAGGGTGTACAGTCGTGGCCAAAAGTTTTGAGAATGACACAAATATTAGTTTTCACAAAGTTTGCTGCTAAACTGCTTTTAGATCTTTGTTTCAGTTGTTTCTGTGATGTACTGAAATATAATTACAACCACTTCATACATTTCAAAGTCTTTTATCGACAATTACATGACATTTATGCAAAGAGTCAGTATTTGCAGTGTTGGCCCCTCTTGTTCAGGACCTCTGCAATTCGTCCACCCGCCTCTTGAGGATTGAACACAAGTTCTCAATGGTATTAAGATCTGGGGAGTTTCCAGGCCATGAACCCAAAATTTCAACGTCTTGGTCCCCAAGCCATTTAGTAATCACTTTTTCCTTATGACACGGTGCTCCATCGTGCT
Organism: Clarias macrocephalus; assembly: GCA_011419295.1. NCBI lineage: Eukaryota > Metazoa > Chordata > Actinopteri > Siluriformes > Clariidae > Clarias > Clarias macrocephalus. Next base: position 25,811 of record JAAGKR010003368.1, on the reverse strand, counting down.
GGAAAATGCATTGTTCTTCACCAAACTGTTGTTGGATTGTTGGAAAAAGTTGCTGTTGGAGGGTGTTTTGGTACCATTCTTTATTCATGGCTGTGTTTTTAGGCAAAATTGTGAGTGAGCCCACTCCCTTGGATGAGAAGCAACCCCACACATGAATGGTCTCAGGATGCTTTACTGTTGGCATGACACAGGACTGATGGTATCGCTCACCTTTTCTTGAAAGGACAAGCCTTTTTCCAGATGCCCCAAACAATTGGAAAGAGGCTTCATCCGAGAATATGACTTTGCCCCAGTCCTCAGCAGTCCATTCGCCATACTCTTTGCAGAAGATCAATCTGTCCCTGATGTTTTTTTTTGGAGAAAAGTGGCTTCTTTGCTGCCCTTCTTGACACCAGGCCATCTTCCAAAAGTCTTCGCCTCACTGTGCGTGCAGATGCGCTCACACCTGCCTGCTGCCATTCCTGAGCAGCTCTGCACTGGTGGCACTCCGATCCTGCAGCTGAATCCTCTTCAGGAGACGATCCTGGCGCTTGCTGGACTTTCTTGGAAGCCCTGAAGCCTTCTTAACAAGAATTGAACCTCTTTCCTTGAATTGTTGATTTAGGTACAATCTTAGTAGCCACAATATCTTTGCCTGTGAAGCCATTTTTATGCAACGCAACGATGGCTGCATGCGTTTCTTTGCAGGTCACTATGGTTAACAATGAAAGAACAATGATTTCAAGCATCATCCTCCTTTTAACATGTTAAGTCTGCCATTCTAACCCATAATGACATAATGATCTCCAGCCTTGTACTCGTCAACATTCTCACCTGAGTGAGACGATTACTGAAATGATCTCAGCAGGTCCTTTAATGACAGCAATGAAATGCAGTGGAAAGTTTTTTTTTCGGAATTAAGTTAATTTTCATGGCAAAGAAGGACTATGCAATTCATCTGATCACTCTTCATAACATTCTGGAGTATATGCAAATTGCTATTATAAAAACGTAAGCAGCAACTTTTCCAATTTCCAATATTTATGTAATTCTCAAAACTTTTGGCCACGACTGTACAATCTCTTGTTCTACACACTAAGTAGTCCCCATGATCAGCGGTTAGAGAGGGATTTGGGATTCAGCCTTGTGTAAGAAGTTAGTTAGCTTTGCAGCTTGGGTTAGCTGTAAACAGAACATGGATGCCTCAGAGGAAATCCTGAATGACGTAGAAGCAATTACTAAGGAGACAAAGTGTTGTTTAACATAACATCACATTGTTAGATGTGTTTCCTTTCTGAAAGTGCTTCTGTGGGTTTTGGCAGACAACTGCTCTTCCCTCTTTCCAGTACAGCAGACTGGACAGACCTACTTTCACTCATGCTGGCGACCAACAGTTAGTATAATTAACGATTGTAGAACACCTATGACTTGGTGTGATATACTGTAAATAGTTAAACGTCCTAGAGTTACTCTATTACATTCTGTATCACTACTTGAGGAAGGAATGCTTCTTGTCCAATCAGATTATTTGGTCAAAACTAACTGTTGTATAATATTGCAATTTATAATTTGCTATCATAATCATTATTAATATCATCGTCAACATCATTTTCCATCATCATTATCAGCATGTATATTATCATTATACATACTATTGGAGACTGCCTTTTGCCTGGTTTCTTCTAGCCATTTCCTCTTTGTACAGTATGTTTTTTTTTTTTTTTTTTTTGGCTCTTGTCAGATTTTATTAGACAACAGGCAGAAAAAGAGGAGTCGTCAGTTAGTGCTGAGTCACTACACCTAGAATATACCTACAGTAGTATATCAATTATTTCCTGTGATGCTTTCTTCTATAACTGATGTGAGCTAAATTTCTAGATAATTAATACATTATGGACATTAATCACACATTGACCTTACACATGAACACCTCTCTGTCTCTCTTTCTCTCTCCAAAGTAACCTCAATTGAGCTGAAGACTTTTCTATACTGATAGTTGCAAAGGGTACAAAGATTCCACCCTTAAAGGTTACATTACAAAGTTTTAAGAAAATCTTAAGCATTTACATTTTCCTTGTTTTAAAATTAACTTATTATTAGCCTTGGATTTTTTTAAGTGCATGTATTAAAAGTAAAAATTATGTATTTAAGTGTACCATGAATCAGCTATTATATTCCCCAACAAACAGTATCAGCAAACCAGCACCTTTTCATCTTCATTTCCAACAGACATGTAAACCAATCAGACAGTCAGACAATTTGCTCTAGCAAATGAATAAGTGAAATGAAGGCTCTTACACTGAAAACGTTTTGTGGTAAAAATGAGAAAAGCTCCCAAGTAAGACTAAAAGATCTAAATTGGCCACACTGTTAGGGAGGGAGATAGGTGGGGCCTTTCAATCTGTCCTGTATTAATAATAGGCATCTGTGAGATCATGTACGTGGAAGTGGGCGGATAGAGCTTTGCTCCAATTGTGTTATGCCAACCCCTGGCACAGCAGTTTGAAGAAAGATGCAGTTGGCTGCGGTCATGGGAAGCTCCCTGGTTGGTAGCTGTCATAAAATTGGAAGAGCTGCCTGTTCGGTGGGAATTGACCACAAGACAGAAAATAGATTAACTGATATGTTTGGCATGAATGAAAATTACTGTAAAGCAAAATCCAGAGCGAACCCAAATTTAACTGAGAGAGATGTGTGCTCTTAGTGAAAATAGACTATACTGGCGTTGTTTAAATCCAAGCTTGAAGGGCCGGTGTCTATCAGAGATTTTCATACATTTTATAAAGTTTGCTTGAAATCCTAAATGATTATGTAATCTTCTTATAATAATTATTACCTTGCCCATAAACTTGGTAAAGAGCAATTCATAACATATAATAATAATATTTAATATATTTAGTAATATTTATGTCACAACATGTAAAACTGATGATGTCTAACTTGCCTTGGTCATATATTTGGAATTGGGACTTGACTTGGACTACAATGCCTGAGACTTATTTCTTACTTGCGAAATAATAATGACTTAGTCCCACATAATAACAATATAAAATAACAATTTATTAGAATTAGGGTTTTATAATTCATTCATTTACTCATTTTATGTTACTATTTATCCTGTGTAGGAACTGTAAACTACAACTTTATGGAACTGTGGGAGGATTGCCACACAATAGTGGAGAACATGCAAACCTCATGATATAAGATTTAAACGTCCAACCCCAGAGGTACAAGATAACAGTGCTAATCTGCGGAGTCACCATGCCCCTCTGAGTGCCTTAATAGGCATTTTGCATGTGATATCACAACATTTGTCCGCCATAGTCCTGCCCACCCTTGAATAGCAAAAGGGAAGTTAATTATTGAATGCTAGTGCAAAAAAAACCACCTACAAAACCAATCACAGAAGCACTTTCAGCAAGACAACCCATGTGGTAATGTGAGGTCTTCTTAAACAACACTTTGTCTCCTTAGTAACTGGTTCTAAGTTGTTCTGAATTGCCTCTGAGCTGGTCCATGTTGTTAGCCTTGAGCTGGTCTGTATTGTTAGGTCTTGTGGCTAACTAGATCGTAACACAAGGCTGAATCCTAACTCCCTGTCTGATCCTTGAATAATGTCACTACTTGGTGTGAGGAACAAGGGATTGTACACCCTACATCCCCTCTTTTGATTGACATCATGGTCACCTGTCTGCAAAAAGTCAATATGAAACCATTATTTGTGTTCAGGTATTTTTAGAAGCAGGTAGAATGTTTAGAATGCTTTAGAATGTTGCTAACATGATGCTCGAGTGATTAGCATGTTGCTAGCATGACTCCTTCAGAAAATTTACCTCTCTAGTTTATCATTGCAAGATGGGTTACATTTTCGCAAATAGTCCTGTAATTACAAGAATAAGACCAATTAAATAATTTTTTGTCCATTAGGATCCTTCAAGTACTTTTACCAGCTTTTTTGTATGAGGATTATTGGCCACTGTACATTGTTTTGTGTAGGTGACTCTGCTCTGTATTCCTATGCCCTGAAAAGGAGGTGAAGAGACCGAAATGCTCAAAAGAAAGCGTGTGGTCTGGCAGTCATCACATTGCTGAAGATGTTTTGTCTAAACTTACACCCTTGCTCTTTATTTTTCTCTTTCTCTCTGTCTGTCTCTCTCTCACCACTGTGTCCCTCATACTTTAAACAAACACCGGTCTCTCGTGTAAATATTTAGCGCTTTCACTTGGAGTGTTCAAAGGCTTCTGGAAAAATGAATGGAGCAGTTTTCACCCTGTGCACTTCCAAACAGAGCAGCTAGAGACAAACAGAGACGAAATGCGAGCCAAAACGAGCAGCTGGAGGTGAATGTGGGTTAACAGAGTGCAAAGAAAAACCCCTGCACAAGTGTTTTTGCCTTTTTTAAAACTATATTTCTGATTAGTTATGGTGAGAACCAGCAAGGGTTGTTCTGCTTATTATGTACCAGTGATTCATCAACTGATTTCTGACTTTCTGATTTTTTTTTTGCAATAGAAGTTTAATAAGAAGTCGGTTCTTACTAGAGATGGCATCTGATACCCAGAATTGGTAACCACTGATCCATGCCAATCCTGGCGGATCGGATATGGGAGATACCATAATCATACCAGACATTATGAGAAATGATGTGCAAGGGACAAAATTTTTCAGCCCCTCATCCATATCCACTCCAGCACCACTAACTTCAATACATGAGTAAATTAGAGTAATTTAAAAATTTATAAGAATTTACCCATAACCTATGAACTCAATCATGAGGGCTCCACCCATAAAATTAATAATAATAATATGAATATAAACAGTGGCTTACCCATTATTTTCTTGCAACCATCTAACTGTTCTTGCAGCAAAGCTTCTTACAATGTCCTTTAAGTCCAGTCTTTGAACCAGTTTTCTCACATTGTTTCTCCTCAGTCTTGAGGAATAGTTCTCCAGGCTTCTTAAAGGACTTGGGCTCGCATTTTTGGCAAGTTTTTATCTCATTTTCAGTCCCGTCCCTGTACCTGATTAGTTTCAGAGGAGAAGTGAGAAACAGGTTCAGGTGATTGATGGTAAGGCCGGTGGTTACATACTGGTGATGTTGAATGCTGAATGGTTGGAACAGATGAGAGGGGGAAATGAGGTTGCTGCTGAGGTAAGCATTTTGCAAATGGCAGTTTGCCTAATCTGCTTGTCTTTAGACCGCCTGGAGAAAACCCACCAAGAACGGGAGAGCATGCAAACTCCATGCACACAGACCTGAATGCTTGATTCAAACCCTTGACCTTGGAGGTACAGGTGGGGGGTGGCTAAAGATTTTTGGTCAGTAAGCCCTCGTCTATAGAAAAATCATTTTCTGAGAAAAATTACAATGACTACCATTAGAGAATGTACTCATTTACAATTGAGTTATAAATAGTCTTTAGGAATATCTTCTGATGACACATGAACATTTCCTTAAACATAATTTTCAAATAGCACCCATGTATGCCGGTCCATGCTGGTGTGCCAATGGAAACGGGATATTACCAAACGTAAAAATAGTGCTATGCAATCCAGTTCAGCCCAAAGTACAGAGGAATAGAGCCACTGTGGTCATCTTGTGGGGTGGATTCTACATACCCTCGCGCTCTTTCTCTTCCACACACATATACCAACGCTGCCGCAGTAGTGAAGTATTTACTGTATATTACAGTACGTCTTGTACTTGTGGACATCATGTCTCTCTCGCATTGTCTTTGGCAAAAGATGGAAAAAACTCTGTTAACTCGTTCCACAGCCTCGTGACAAAAAAACATCCAGGACGTGATTTTGTTTCCCCTGAGGCAGTGTGGCCAGCAAGAAAGATTAGCCAAATTTAAGACTAGTGGCCCCAGATAATACTGCAGCTCACAAAGTGAAAATGTACTACGTCTGTAAAATAAAGTCCCTGCATTCTTTTTTTAGAATTCAATAATTACATTACACCTTGAATACTTAAGTTAGCATCTGTATACTGCACTCAGGACAAATTCTGACTGACTTATTTGGGGCAAGGGCTCATATTTGAAAAGCATTATCAACCACACATTTTAAATCATACCACCGAATCTCATTCACTTTTAATAATTTTTGTCTGATGAAGAAGGGAATGATTTTTTAGACTGCTGTACCTTGATCTTAGTGGGCTCTTTGGCATTATTCCATCTAGTCCCAGTCTTGGTCTTGTTTTTGTCACCAGTATGTTTCTGATCACAACACAAGCAAGTGACTTAATTCATTATTGAATAAGAGCACTCAAAATAATTTTGTGTTATTCTGTTGGAAATTCAGGCATAATTATTTGTGTTAGAAAACTGTTGAGCGTTTGGCATTTTCTAAGTTTATTCTGGTTGTATAAACCTTAATGTGGTGTGGTGGCTTAGTGGTTAGCACTGTTGCTTTGCACCTCTAGGATTGAGGGTTCAAATCTGACCTCCATTCTGTGCATGTGCAGTTTGCACGTTGCTCTCCTGCTTGATGGGCTTTTTCTGGGTAATCGGGTTTCTTGCTACAGTCCGCAGACATGCAGTGTAAGCTGATTTGGTGTTTCCAAATTACTCATAGTGTATGACTTGTGTGTGTGCATTTGTGCGTGTTTATATATGTGTGTATGTGCTCGTACCCAGTGATCAGTTGGCACCCATTGTACCCTAGGATAGTCTCCAGGCTCCCCATGAGCCTACACAGGATATGCAGTTTAGAAGATAGATGAATGAGAACCATTAAATATCACGTTTAAAACACTAAACATTGTGTATGCATAATTGCAGGTAATTTAGTGTCCATACTAATTGGAAGCTCATGGCTGCTTTATATTATTCATTACCTGCTTATGCCAGCTGCAAAATTCAACTTTACACCAGTCTGAGCATGATGAAAATCAGCGCTGCATCAAGAAGCTCATCTGGCAAAAACTGACTGTGTGTCGTCTGAACACTAATCTGACAAGATCCAGTGAAGTGTGAAATTACCTGCCACACTTTATCTACTACTCTAGCAGGAGACCGGAGCCTCATGCCTGTCAGTCAGAATGATGTGATGTTTCACAATGACTCATCATGTACCTAAGTGAAATGCAATCTGTCAATCTCCAGACTGAAATATGAGTTGTTCCTATGAAGAATTCTAAGAAAACAGGAATTTTATGCTAAATAATGCAGAATGCAATGTCTGCTTATGGTTTTTATAATCATGCCAAAATTGTCCGTAAATTTCGAATGCTCTAAGGAGTCTGTGTATACTGTACAGTATCAAATGCACTTGAAGAAGATGAATTAGTTATTCAAAACTTGTTGACAGCAGTGTTGTTCTGTGCTTAAAAATGCACAAATGGTCTGTTGTACTGCAACAGACAGCATCATCTCTCTTTATGGGGCATAAAGTTAATAGCCGGAAGATGAAAGGAAGCAGCTTATGAAGCAGTGGACATACGGAAGGCAGAGATTAAGCCTCCGGGCCCTGAATCACCCCTCATTGCCTCCGGTTTACACAACACACGTTTGTCTTAGTGGGCGACGCTGATAGGCTTTACGTCATTACTTCCAAAATACATGCATTAAATGTTAATAAAGCTTATTTTCAATGTAGGCCTTTGTTTCTTTAGAAGCCCAACTGTATATCCTCCCAAATCCGTGACAGTGAGGCTCTATTTTTGCCAGTCAGTTACATGTGCGTCAGGCTTACAAAATAGCTATGGATAATGATTTCCAATGGTTTTGCTTCGTAAAATACTGTACTATTTGGGCTATTTCTTGTCTTTTTTTTTTTGGACAATACAAAACAATCTGAAACTGATGGGAAAATTTTTGTGTCACGCTAAAATAATGGAGCTATAGTACATTAAAGTAAAGATTTTCATTTTTATATTTTATGAAATTTCATGAAGAAAGACTGTCATTCTTTAAATTCACTTGTTGCACGTCATGCTTACTTATAATGTGAGGTTTACAGGTTGCCGATGACTCCATGCATTACGAATAAACACATTTTACTTACTGCAATAACCTTTGTACTTTGATTTAACATGTCTCTCTTAGTCAATTCAGCTTATCTCTTTTTCAACATCTGCACATGTTCCCTGGTCTTATTTTGCATTAGTGTTGCTAATGTCTTACTGAAGACTAATTCTTATTAATATCCTTTTTAGACAAATGATATCCAGGTTTTTTGCTTTTTAGAATAATATTCAAAGTTTAGGTCCATCAGTAGTATTTTGCTTATTCAAGTCCTTTTCTGCCAAGACTACCTGTATTGAAGAAGGAGCGCAGAGCTGTTTGATGCTTCCCCATTCCATTCTGCTTAAGCTAAACTTAA
>JAAGKR010003368.1:0-15000 GCA_011419295.1 Clarias macrocephalus | reverse complement strand
CAAAAGGTGGGACATTCTTCATGTTCCCTGTGTAAATTTAAAGCATGTATACATACAGACTTAGTGGTGTGAAAATGTATTTTGTTAAGATTTGTGAGATAGTGTAACAGCATTTTCTTTGTCTAAATCATTCTTTACATTTTTTTTAAGTTGATTGTGATCACTGAGACTAATCCGTATTGTTGTATGGGTCCTGATAGCATGTCCTACTATAGCCCAGTAAGTATGACATGACCATTCTACTCCGCACCACCTCACTTGTCATATACTCAGCGCATTACTACAGTACACACATTGGTAAGAAAACATGTGGCATGACCTCATAATTTCAGCAGGCATCATATTGAAAATTCTCCTACATGATCCTCATAACGTTATTGCAGAGAATTTTCCACTCTTAACATGGCACAGTTACGCTTACAATAGCATACTAACCCTAAACATCTGTCAGCTGATTGAGTCCATGCTACTGGGTCTCTGGTGGAAATGATGACTGTTGTGTATACAACTGTAGACTAAACAGTTGGACATCAGCTATATTCTATATACATGGCATTAACAAACTGAGCAATTCAAGGGTTAACAAAGGTTACCTTTAAGAAGGGGTCAGCTAAGGTAGATTTGTACAACTGCAAAGAAGGGGGTTGAGCAGGAATAGGAAATTAACGGCCTAATTACATTTCCACAGGAGAAGAAGCAAATGACTGGGTTTGTTATCTCAAAGGGTGGTTTTGCATTATGGAAAGTGTTATGTTTGCATAATGTGAACACTCATGCTTAGGCCATGGATCAGTGTACACCATGCTCAAGTCCACTTGAAAAGGTGGTTTCAAGCACGCTATGACATGGCTTGAATCAAATATGGTTCATTAACGTATCTTGTCCCCAGAAAAATCTCTGTGTACATGTAGCATGAGTGGATCTTAAACTCTGAACTAAACAACCGTAGCTGACAAAGTAGCAAGGCATGTTGGAAGGTTACTCTAGACATTTGTCTGACACATCAATAATATTAGATGTACTGCAGCACAAAGGTAGACGTCCTTATACTCTTCTTCTCTATGTGTTTATTGGTTTGCAAAGCGACTACCTGGTGTGTACTGCCTATACTGTATCAAAGAGTGTAAATACGCAAGTATACTCAAGTATACGCAAGTGTATGAAACAATATTACTAATATGAAACTAATATACTAATAAAGCGGCGGGTGAGGGGAGTGGAGAGCGAGCGTACATAGGTATGTTATGAATCAAGCATTAGGAGTGTGAACGTGGCCCAAGTGTCATTTGTTTTCTCATGAAACGGTTTGCTATGTGCCCTGTTTTTTTTTATATGAAACTTTGACTTGTCTATATAATCCTTAAAATTATAATTTCATTACATACTTTTCATTAAATTCAATGGAACACCGGATAATATCTGAAAAGACAATGTCTGCTGTGTCAAAACTCTATCATTTGGGCTGGTAGCCTTTGTAAATGTCTGTACACAGTGCCGGCTAATGTGTGCTGATATGCTATCATATCTAAATCATTGTTAACAATGAATTTTGAATGGAACTAGATTAGGTAATATGAAAGTGAATAAGAAAACACAACAACATGGATCCTTGAGCACAACCGCTTAACAGTCAAGTGCTTGGCTTAGTGTTTGCTTCATATTCCGATGCACTCGTACTGTAGGTCACTTTCTGCCAACAGGGAAGAGGTACGTCCGGAATATTTGAGTTATGATCTAAAGAGCGGACGAGTACAAGTAAAGCGTGTGATGTGTCCATGCATAGAAAAGAATCTGTTACTCTGTTACAACTTGCTCTACTTGGCTTCAAGTATATTATTTGTTCATTTCTTTCTAAAACTTATAATTATATTAGAAAATATTATGATTATGTTAAACAAATCTGCAGAAATATGTGCATACCAAATAGTTACAGTTTCTAAGTACCATTAAAAACTTTTACAAGTTGATAAGAGACATATTTGGTGGGTAATTCCACATCATTCTCTCTCTTATCCTCACCCTTTTCTAGACATAAAAAGGAAATGACAGGTTGTCTTTGTTTCGAAGAAAATGACAGCTTATTCCCCAAATAGGAATCTTGACAATGCCTTTAATAAGAGTAAGAAAATATGCCTGAGTAGTTAAAGTAGTTAAGATGCACTGGTTTGACTGCTTTCTAAAGAGCAGAAATGTAGTTGAAGCTTTTTTTTGTGTGTCTGTGTAAATACCTGCACCAGTTACAGTAAGTTGAGTAAAGCGCTCATACTTTTCATTCTACAGCATGCATTTAAGTGAGAGGTCAACCCTAATGGACTTTTACTTAAACACAGGTAAATGTGTAGTGGATATAAAAAGTCTATGCACCGCTGTTAAAGGTTTGTGGGATGTAAAAAGTGAAAGCAAAGTAATTTATATCAAAACCTTTTTTCCCCCCTGAAGGTAAAATTACAGTGTTAGAAATAAAGTAAACAAAAAATGATCAGAAATATTTAGGGGAAAATAGAAAACATAAAAGTGTTATAATAAACAGGTGGCATCCCCTTTTGTAATTGAAGTTGTGGTTGTGCTCAGAATGAATCAATCACATTCAAACTCAATTAAGCAATATCACATGAGAACAAGTGCTGAATATCAGATTATGATTATGTAACCAGTTATTTTGCTGTATCAACACATATCCTTCCGCAAATGGCGGACCTAGTGTTAAGCTGGTAGCTGATAGTTAGTGTAATAATGATAAGATATAACTTTATTCATCTCACAGTGGGGAAATTTCTGTGTTACAGCAGCAAAGAAAAATGTAAAGTAGGGACAGTACAGTGTATGAATACCCAAGAAAAACAATACAACAGTTAGACTTTTAAACAAATTGCACTAGGTAATATTGCACAGTTTAAAATGGTGTTATTGCACAGTTTCTATTGCATAAAAATGTAATACATTGAACATGATATTGTAACTATATTTAAGATATTGTAATTATTATAAATATATTGTAAAATGTAAGATATTGTAACACCAATATATAAAAGTAATAAAAGTGTGCATTATGGTGACTGGTTCACTAGATATCCCTTCGATATCGCTCCTTGAGACTTTCACTGAAGGAGCTGCTTAGAGATGAAACCGTTTCAGACATGGGATGAGAGTCATTTTCCAGCAATGCTGATAGCTTAGCTACCATTCTTCTTTCTCCCATCTCCTGTACAGTGGACAGGAGAATCTCCAGAACTGAACTGGCCTTCTTCATCAGCTTGTCCAGTCTCTTTCTGCCTGCAGTAGAGATGGTGCTGCATCAGCAGACCACTCAATAGAAGATGGCTGAGGCCACCACAGAGTCAAAAAAGGTCATCGGTAGTGCTCCCTGCACTCCAAAAGACCTGAGTCTCCTCAGCAGATAGAGTCTGCTCTGTCCATTCCTATAAATTGCATATGTGATGTGAACAGGAGTGAAAGTAGTTTTGAATTCTTACTGGTACTACTGTATATAGCCAAAAGAAGAGGAGAATAAACCATGGAGTTAGTGGACAGTGCTAAGAAACTTTTACACTTTTACTGCTTTAGAATACAGTAAGTCCAAACTCACGAACACGTTCCGTTCCAGGAGCATGTTTGTAAGTCGGATTTGTTCGTTAGTCTGACACGGTGAGTCTTACATCCCTATCTCACCTACGCAGAGTCAGTCAAAGTATGGTTTATCGCGATTCACCACGGGTTTTTGCAGTTTGGGCGTAGTGATTACATTTTTTCCCAGCAGGAAAAATTAAACGTTTCATTTTTTTTGCTAGTTCTAGTGGAAGCTTGTGGATCCGGCGGAACCTCAAGGGACATCGGGCAGTCTCACCCTTGTATTGTAATTGTTAAAATATATTGATCATGAAAAAGGTTTAAAAGAATATCTAAAACTCTAACTCTACCATGGAATACAGGAAATGTCATGACCAGCAAATGGAGAAAATGAGGGACCATAGTAACTTAACAGGGAGGCGATCCTATTGTCATCTCAGGGAGTTTTTCCTTGCCATTATTGCCCTCGGCTTGCTCATCAGGGACTATCTGACCGTTTTGATTCGTACACATTCACATTCCATACAAACTTAAATAATTATTTTGATTGTGTAAAGCTACTTTGCGACAATGACAATCATTAAAAGCGCTATAATACTGAATATATCAATATTAAAAGAGCTTCAGAAATATCGTACAAGTGCTTGTTACTCTGTACATGCGACAACAATCTTTTATGTTCTTCACATGTGCCGGCTATGGGGCAGAACGGCTAAACGGAAGGCCTTTCTCAAAGAAAAACATTAAAATCCAAATAAATCACCCCAAACCATCTGGCAAATGTGTTATGGTCTGATAAGACCAATTCAGAGGTATGATATTTCAATAATCCCAAATGGTATGTTTGGGGAAACAAATTCACATCATCAAAAAAAAACCCAAAAAGTCAATGTTTCAAAAGGGTCAAATTATTGGCCTGCATGAAGCACGGATGAAGAAAGGATAAATGTGGTCTGGAAAAAAATCATATATGGAGATAACCTAAATGTTTGGAGAAGTTGCTTATTTCAAAATATCGACAGTAGACATTGTTAAATGTCGTAAGGTGTGACTAAACAGATGAGTCCACATTGACTGTATTGAAGAGAGACGTGTGAGTCAAGATAAGTAGGGAAGTGAACCCATCATGCATGGTTCTCTTTGCACAGACCTCTGGAAGCCGGCTCTGGAGGGCACTAACCTGTGCGGTTGCTTCAGTTGGTCAGGTCTATTCTCAGCAACAATATGTGGCAATAAAACAAAGTCAGTTTACAACCTGAATGTAGAGATTGACCTGGTTATCTCCTCTTTGGAGTTCTTCTTCCCTGTTGGCAAAGGCAGATTCAAAGTGCATGAAAATGAATATTGTCTTGCCCCTGGCTGGAGATGATTTCTATATTCCACTTCAATGATTTTTTATTTCATTCTATCTTTATTTTGATTTAATTATTTTATTATTTGTACATATTGTACATTTAAAATTATTTTTACAGCTAAAATTTTTTTTCTATATTTTTCTAAATATATATTTTTTCTATAAACTATATATATAGTTTCAGATTGTTTTTCATTTAATTACACATTAAAGGACTGCAAATATTTCGACACAATTGATCTTCATCTCATTTATTTTACATCATAAAAACCTGCCATTTTGGAAGGGGTGTGTTTTTTTATATCCACTGTTGGTGTATATTTAAGTCTAGCCAGTGGTTAAAACTCTTTGATGAAAGTCTTCTCTCTCTCTCTCTCTCTCTCTCTCTCTCTCTCTCTCTCTCGCTCGCTCTCTCTCTCTCTCTCTCTCTCTCTCTCTCTCGCTCGCTCTCTCTCTCTCTCTCTCTCTCCCTCTCTCTCTCTCTCTCTCTCACAAAATGTTTTCCAGAACGAAACTGCAGGATCCAGTGGTCATCTCCAAGTCTGAGTCCAAACCAACCTCCATGAAGACACATTATAAGATTATTTGAGAAGACACAGTCGTAACATCTGTAAAGAGTTAGAGGTTTTTTTTTAAGTTAACAAAAATGCTATTCAGGGACTCTTGTTGCATATAATAAATTGCTTAATTACATATTAACACATTTTTTTTCTGGTGTTTCATTGTCCTGTACAAAGAGTACTTTTTCAGTTCCACATCCTCTGTAGTTCCCATTTTATCAGCTGATGCACATGACCTAACTCCTCATAGTTCACATTTTAAGGCAAGAGAAATGGCCAAAGCTTCATCAAAGAAATGGCAACCAACCTTATGGTTGAGTGTTTACCTAGATATTTATTTTATTGTACTTTTTTGCATAATGATAATATACAGTACTGTGCAAAGGTCTTGAGCCACCCTAATTTCTTCTTATATATAAATACTTGAGGAATAGTTCACTAGGAGGTGCAGATGATGACAGATGATGTGCTTGGTGATTAGTATACTGGTGTAAATGTATAATAGTATAAAAGTATGATAGTATAAGATGAGGTTGCTGCTGGGGTTGTTAGATAAACAGCCAATTTTTCAGATTCAATTTTTAGGCACTTTATAGCCTGTTGTTGTGAAACATTTGTTACCATTTCTTTTATTTAATCTATATTTTATATATTAAGTATAAAAATATCAAATATTTAATTTGATTTAATATGACAAAATGAGTGGGGGCATAAGACTTTTGTGGCAGACTATATAAATGGAAAAATTCGATGATATGATGAATGTTTGTGTAATGAGCTGATTTTATGTATCATTAAGCATAATGAGCGGGAGAAATAACTCTGTGTGTCAGTAAAGAAATGGCAATCTTGTAAAGGATGTTTTTATAATTACATTTAATTTTGCTAAAAAATAATTAATGAAAAATGTAACTTGCTAAGTGTTAATTTCCCCTATTTATGGAGACATTTGCAACACTGGGTAGTTTAGATCTAGATTTCCTTGTCAAATAAAGTCATTTTAGAACATCCAGTTACAACTGCTCCTTGACTAAATGTTAAGAAATAAGGCTTGATTTTTGCTTATATGTAAACCCTTGATTTTTCTCCATGGGTATTGAGATCACGATTGTCTTAAATTAATCTAATTGAACATAATTAAATATAATGTAAACAGTAACAGATAAAAAAGCTAATACATACGTAGCACATAGGATCGCAGACACTCAGCCAACTGCAGTATTTCATAATTACATGTATAAGAAAAAATTATAGAGAAAAATATCATGATTATTTTTGTTGGCATAAGGTAAACGTCACAAGTTTTTTTGTTGTTGTTGTTTGAAACTAAATACATTGTTTACAAAACAATTTCATTTCTATTTAAATCAATGTGTCAGGTTTAATTAACTAATGCAGTGTATGCCAATTAGAATCGTTCATGCCTCATGTTTCTGTTCAGACAGTAGTATATATTTTTGTTTTGTATGTGTGTGGGAATGCGTGTGTGTGCATGTGTATGAGTGAATCATTTTACCTTATCCTAAAAACAATTATTATAATAGAAACAAACGCATGTGATGTTAAGGTTATATACAAGCTGCTAAGAAAATCAAGAAAATGTAATGGTTTGACGCATTCGAATTAAGGGGAGTGTGCGCCGCAATGTGATATTGCGACCAGACAGGAGAGCGAGTGCAAATATGGTCATGAGCAGAAATGAGCGGGAAAAAGTTATCTGAGTGCAAAACAGAGTTCTATTCTGCGTGACTCCACCAAGTAAACTGACTAGATTGTTTAGGTCTTCCACCTTGTTACACATCATGTAAGTGACAGCATGCAGTAAATGGGGGACAGAGATGAGAGTGTGATTGAGTTGTATGACTGCATCATTTAAAAATCTCTTGTTTGATTGGTGAATTAAAAGTGTTACACTGTGTTAGTGTGACCAAATGAGTGTGACCATTCTAGCATCTAAGATAAATCAGTAAGTAAATAAGCGAACACGTGAATGCAGCGTGATCTGAATGAAGGGAAATACATGCAGGTAATGCACCGGCATTTCGAAATGAGATCTTCTGTACTGTATGTATAATTCTGAAATAAGACTTTTTTTTTTTCGAATAATCTCGCAGCCCTACATTCAGGTTATTAAAAAAAAAAGCAGAAATATTGAGACTATTGATACTAAATATGTGACGTGCAGGTTATAATACGTAAGCCTATATAAGAGTCTCAGAAGTCCAAAGGAATGAAGTTTAAGTGTATTGTCATATTGAAGTATTATCATATTGGCTTAGACAGACAATATGCAGTGATCCTGTATAGTGTGGGAATACTCTACTTTATAATTTACTTTACTATTGCTTTTTAATTATGGTAACTAGTACCATGTCCGTAACTAATTAAATGCTTTATTTGCCCATATTTACATATCCAAAATACCCTTACCAGCTTACTGTGACTGTCCTTTGGTTGAGCAATAAACACATATCTTCCTCTTACTTCTAAAAGAGCAAAATTTCAACAGAGTAGTATGTATATAAGTCAAAGCAGTGGACATTTCATAATCACACGTTTCCTGGCACCATGAGGTACTGTATATATTCATGTGTCTGTCTCTCTGTTTATCTGAGAAGGTTTCACAACAGAATTCGCAAGAATGTTCCAAAGCATTTGTGGCCTTGAAACACGTTTGGTTGTAATGTATAGAAAGTAGTGCCTGCGAGCTTCTGCCATCTCTCATGTATGAATCAACATTTCACTGACTCAAGTGCCTGTCTAAACTTGACTACCAAAGGGTATGAAATGCAAATAAATGGAACTCCTAAACCTGCTGTGAATTGCCTTTTATGCACGATGCATTGAAAGGTGTACTACACAATTTATTCTATAAGATAGACTAATTGCATTCATTTTCTGTTTCCTTTTTTTTCTTCTTATACTGCCCTCCCTCTCCTCACACTATGATCCTTCCTTTCACTCCCATCAGAGATTGAGTAACCACTTAGCTACGTATCTGTCACCATTAGGAATGTCCCAGTCTGAATTCCCACACAAGTTGGAATATGTACGTGTAGTGAAAGTTCAATGGACTGTGTATAAGTGTGTGTGTAAAGATAACATCTGTAAGGGAATAATGTGGGTACGGAAGTGATGCCCCTTAAGCGACATTCCGTCCACCTGATACTGAGTTCCGAGTGACTGATTTTCCCACTGAATTGTACATTCCATCCCTGTTTTCGGGGGAGGATACAGCCCGTTGAAGATTTAACACATACACATGGGTCAGAAAAATGTGTACCCACACACATGATAACTTGTCCATGCACGGCCATCACTGCAAATTTATGGATGTTAATACCACATGTATGGTGGATGGTATGCATTATTGAAATCTAACAATAAATTGCTTATAAAAGTTGTTCTTTCAGCTGCTCTGAGCCGACCCCTCATCTGATCAGCACATTTTGATTTTGGCACAGGTGGTACACCATCTTCCTGATGCAATCCATCCATTTTTATCTTGAGATCTACAGTTAGGGTGAACTGCAACCCCTAAACCTGGGCCTTCTGCATGGCAGATGAGAAACATAGAACCCTGCCGCCGAAGCGTCGGATCTTTGTAATGCTCAATGATCACACCCATATGAGGGTCTTTCCAAAAATGTTGCAACAAAGCTGAAAGTAGATGATTGCTTAGGATGACTTTGTATGTTGTCGCTTTAAGATGTTCCTTCATTGGAACTGAGGATCCCAAAACTGTTCCAGCATGACAGTACACCTGTGTACAAAGCGACTTCCATGAAGACATGCTTTGCCAAACCTGGAGTGAAAGAATTCGAGTGGTCTGCGCACAGCCATGACCTCAACTCCAATGAACACCTTTAGGGCTGACTGTGCATCTGGACCTCTTCTTTGAAAAACATCAGCAATAATCTTATGCAGAACGTTTCTTATTAGTTAGACCATGCAAATTCTTGCAAGAGCATGTTGGTTTTCCTGTTGTTCAAATGTGCAGGAACAAAACAATCTAGGGGGAAGCTGTCATTCATAGTGACAGTTACATCAGCAAACATACGACCTGATTATCAGTCCAAAAGTGATGCGCCACTATGCTGATGTTTTGAAAAATTAGGAGAATATCAAGCAAAGTAAAAACCAAGCAAAAAAAAAAAAAAAAAAAATCGATGTACAGGGAGAAAGGATGAGACGAGGCAGCTACCGACAAATCTGAAACATTATGCATGGTTTTAGATAATGTTGCACTGTAGATTCCTGGGTGAAGTATCTCCTGAGCTTATATCTAAATAATATTTATCATGCTGGTTACATTCATCCCTGACACTATTTAAAGTAATGCACAGCACAGATGTGATTCTTTTCCCCTCTAAATGCGGAAATCTAATTAAGTCTGATGTGCTGATGAAAATGCATGTCACTTTCTTTTCAGCAAGCAGACGAGCATCTGATTTGTGGGCAAATGGGCGGTTTTGTTTTTACACTGTAAATAGAAATGCAGTTTGTGTGGCCGTATAACCAGGCGTTACAAGGGAAACCATGGCAACCGGGAGATCGCTCTAGCTAAATACATCCATTAGCAACTGATGCTGAATGATGCAAACTACACTGGGTTAAACATCCAACATGGTAACGTACTGTACAACGGGTATGCGTGCGTGTGTGAGTAGGTATGTGCATGCATGATGTGGACACCCCCAGAATAAGCTTTGGTTCTCACTTTGGTTTTCCGGTGATAAGTAAGTGGTTTACTGATGAGTAAATTACTAATAAGCTGAGTAAGTCATTCTCTAGGGACTGTTAGGGGATTACCCATAGCATGGATATACCAGGTTTTAAAAAATAGCTTTTATATTAACTTTCTATTTCTTTGTAACCAACCTGGGTAAATCCTTTGCGACAAAATTAGCATTCAGCTGAGAGGATGCTATTGCTGCTCTTAGTAATCCTCTAATGATTGACTCATTACTGAACAACTCCCACTGCAAAATTTAAATACAAGACTGCTTAAGCAGTAGATTCACAGTTGCTCAAAATCACTGTGTGACAAGGACAAAACTTGTTAAAATGTACCGTTACATCTCAGACATATTCTGTACATCCTTACCTAAGTAAAGCATTTATTTCAGCTCCTTTAATTGTTCATACATATGTAGTATGTCGTTTAAAAGCTAATCAGAACAGAGGGTATTTAGTAATTTTTGTACATCCTAAAACTCGGCCAATTTATTTTAAAAAAATGTATATTACACACACAAAAAAATAAATAAATAAAATAAAATTCTGGTTGTGGCACGGTGGTGTATTGATTAGCATTGTGGCCTCACGCCTCCAGGGATGAGGGTTCGAGTCCCATTTCACATCCCTGTCCATGGAGTTTGCATGTTCTGGCTTGGTGGGTTTCCTCCGGGTGCTCCGGTCTCCTCCCACAGTACAAAGACAGCCCAAAGTCTCCTGGAATAGACTCCAGGCCCCCGCAAACCTGTATAGGGAAGTGGTATAAAAGAAAGAAAGAAAAAAAACAGGTTTGGCCACTATAGACTCTTATCTGAGGACTGGAGAATCATAGTTATATAAAACGAGTGGCCACAAACTTTCGGACCTTGGTCTGTACTGGGAAGACGTGCCAACAGACAGTAAAGCTTGTGTATTGCAGTCACTGACTCATTTCTTAGTAAGATGGAAGAATCAGGACTGTCCCTGTCTCTCTCTGTTTGATTGGTGATTATTCAAATCTCCCTGTTGCAGACTGTGAGAACACATTACTGGCTGCTTTATGATGCTGCAGGGGGTAATCCCATGTGCTGACTGAAAGTGGACCTAGCAGATCTACAATGCACTACATTTAACAGACACATCATTTCTGAGTTTCAACAGCATCATTACTGAAAATCATATATGAAAGGATATTAAATAGAAAGTGTAATGACCCTATTAATTATGAGCAGGGGAATTAATTGCTATAGGAGTTATGAATACATCTGTCCCAGCTGCCTTTATTCTAACCCATTTGCCTTCATACACCATGTGAACTACTCTTATAATCTTTAGGTTGCACCTTGTTCCTCAATGTCTCTTGACTGGTTTCACACGTTGTTTCCTCAATTCCCTGTAAATCTGCTCTTTGTCGTCATCTTGTGCATGTTTATGAGCCATGTTGCCTGATTTTGTGAATTCACCCTTCTTTGATTAGTGTTTCCTGTTTCTCAGTATCTGGCGTTTCCTAGTTTACCTTTGTTTGTTTATATACTGTGCTGCTGTTCTTGATCAGGGATTACCCCAAGGCCTGCCTGCTGGGTGTTTGTGGAACAACAACATCATCACTTACATCTTCAGCGTACAAAGAGCCTGAAATGTATCGACTGAGTCACACAAGAAGAGCCTATTTCAAGAGGTGTGATTGTCAGCACTAATTATTAATACCTTGATGACTGAATAAAAATCAGCACCTTTTTTAAACTCGACTCCATCATCATCCTCACATCCATTAGACGGCGTTGAGGCGAGTCTGATACACCGCTGTGGGTGTCGCAGGACTAAGATCCAAGATAAGCGATCCAGGGCTGCTTGTTAAACTTGACTTAATAAGTGTAATTAAGCGTTAATAGTTATAATTAATCTGAATCGAATAAAGATTTCTAGTTAATCACAGTCCGAGTCTATGATTAATCACAATTTTAAAATACTCAGATTTACTTGTATTATAAGGATACAGTTTTGGAATAAATATATGCCTGACAAACTGATTAGTTGAAACATTATGCAGTTTTATAATATGTCAAACATTAATATTTAACAAATGTTCAATTAAAATCTCTAGAAAGGGACTGCATGCGGTGCCTGGGTAGTATGTGGTGTGGTAACACACCAACTGGCAGGGTTTGAACTCAAATCCTTAGATTAGGAAAGCAACAATAAAGAGCCTTAGCCACCTGAGCCACCACTCCCACGTCCTCAAAATAGTTCCCCTTGAAGGTAGCTCGATCAGACCACTAACCTTCTATATAACCTTCTAACCTTTATCTAACCATCCATCTATAAGCGTTTTATAATGAAACTTTGCCATTCAGCACACCTGGTGATGTTTCCTCAGTCATCTTATTATCTGTATTAACCGTGACATTATGACACAGCCAGGTAACCACGCTCCGATTAGAGGAATCCATTAGTGGTCATATGTTTAATTTGTGTTAAAAAAATAGTAACACCTTAAAATTTCTAGGTTAATCACCTGCGTTAACGTGTTAATATTGACAGCCCTAATTCATAC
The DNA here is from genome assembly GCA_011419295.1 of Clarias macrocephalus. Lineage (NCBI taxonomy): Eukaryota > Metazoa > Chordata > Actinopteri > Siluriformes > Clariidae > Clarias > Clarias macrocephalus. The sequence continues at coordinate 2,249 of JAAGKR010003368.1, read as the reverse complement.
TAACAAAGTGTCAGGTATTCTATATTATATACATGCACTACATAGAACATTAAAACTAACAGACATTTTCATTCACCTGGATTCTTGTTGGATGTATGAGATGGAGGAGAAGCTCACCAATGGAAGTCTGTCCACGTTTGTCCAGACATCAGCTGAAAGTGCAGTAAATGGCAAGTTTACAGTCATTTTGCTGACACATTTATCCAAATGTTTATGTGCCTTTTTTTAAGGTTGGTATTATTATAAAATGCAGCACCTTATGGTTTCTACATCCGTAGACCATCTTTGTTACCTTGCTTGCTCTTATATCAACCACATAACTGTCACTATAACATCCACTGCCTTTACATTGCAACCTCCAGACTCACCTGGACTTCATTTGACCTAAAGGCCAAAATATATTTGCTGTTAAACCAGGCGATGGCATTGCCGACTGGCAACACTGTGAGCATTTTGGATTCCAGGACGGGCCTTACTGGAGAATTCAGTCAGACAGCTGTGCATGAAGTAAACAAACATCGTGACATTTGAGACACTTAGTTTCCAAGTCGACATTTAAGATAGTACTTATCTTCCGCCAACTGCTTTGACATACATATTTATATACTGTGCAGGGGTGAAACGACACTGTACAGGTAGGGGTACTTGTGGACCTGATTGCACAACTTCTCTTTGAAACTTTCCATTTTTGATACGCCTGCTGACTACACTGCCCCTTCTGTTTATGCATATTGTGTCCTTTGGGCATGTCTCATTAATTGCATGCACAATTTATGCACCAAACAAACGCAGGACTCTATCTATCTATCTATCTATCTATCTATCTATCTATCTATCTATCTATCTATATCTGTATGTATATATGCTCCTTCTTTCTTTCTACTGTCTTAGAGAGACAGACATCTATCTAATTATATAAGCACGCATCAACTTCAGTCAACCATCTACCCAGAGGGAAGGGTCAGAGGTCATTGTTAGGGTCATAGTAGTAAATTTAAAGAATTCCTTGGTGAACGTACAAACTGAAAGAAATAATGGGTCTGGTTGTTTTATTTCTTACATTTGTGAACTTGTGGAAACATAGACCGCATGCCTTGTTTGACATCTTAAATTTGGGCTTTAGACTATCAACCCATCAAGCTTTGTGTTGTAGTGGTCTTTGTTTGTAATGTGTGCCATATGCTTGTTGTCTGAATGTGCAACACCTGCATCTGTAATAACAGCCCACAACTGTAACAAACCACAAATGTAAAACAAATCTGCAGCCTTTAATATAACAATCCCACTAATGTTGTAAATTTGCCACAAACATACGAGCAGTTGCTATTACATTTGCAATGATTTGTTACATTTGTGGGAATGTGATAATCTTTTGTAATAACTTCCCATAAATGTAGCCTATACCAGGAGACTTACGGCACTAGGTGTGAAACACCGTGAACCATTGCAGGGCAAAACACTCACTAACACACACTAACACGCTTATTCACACACAACATTGCAGCAGTTAGCCTAATCTGCATGTCTTTGGACTGTGGGTGAAAACCGGAGTACCCGGAGCAAACCCACCCAGCACAGGGAGAACATGCAAACTCCAAGCACACAGATCCAAAGCGGGACTCCTAACCCTCGACCTTGGAGGTGCTTGGCGATATCGTGCTGTATAAATACACAGAATCTAGTATAGTATAACATTCGTTTTGACAAAGTTTGCTGCTAAACTGCTTTTAGATCTTTGTTTCAGTTGTTTCTGTGATGTACAGATAATTATAAGCACTTCATACGTTTCAAAGGCTTTTATCGACAATAAAATGACATTTATGCAAAGAGTCAGTATTTGCAGTGTTGGGCTTCTTTTTCAGGACCTCTGCAATTCGACTGGGCTCTCAATCAACTTCTGGGCCAAATCCTGACTGATAGCAACCCATTCTTTCATAATCACTTCTTGGAGTTTGTCAGAATTACTGGGTTTTTGTTTGTCCACCCACCTCTTGAGGATTGACCACAAGTTCTCAATGGGATTAAGATCTGGGGAGTTTCCAGGCCATGGACCCAAAATTTCAACGTTTTGGTCCTCGAGCCACTTAGTTATCACTTTTGCCTTATGGCACGGTGCTCCATCGTGCTGGAAAATGCATTGTTCTTCACCAAACTGTTGTTGGATTGTTGGAAGAAGTTGCTGTTGGAGGGGGTTTTGGTACAATTCTTTATTCATGGCTGTGTTTTTGGGCAAAATTCTGAGTGAGCCC
>JAAGKR010003367.1:17379-75723 GCA_011419295.1 Clarias macrocephalus | reverse complement strand
GAGAGGTCAAATTCCCTAATTACCACTTTACCAGCACCCCCCAAACCCCTCACAGACAGAGACACACACCTCCCCATAGTTCCTCATCCATTTCACCTAACCATGATGTGAAGGACATAGAGCTCTATCAGTGTATACTGGGAATCTTTATCTTTACTGATTTACTGCCTCCTCCCAGCATGCATCCCCAGTTTGTCAGCCTGGCTGTAAGGCAGAAATATAACAAGAGTCCATAGCAGAGCATCTTGCATGCGCACACATTCATGCAATCAATTGCACATGAGGGTAATTTAGGATATCCAGTTCTTCTACAGTTCTGGAAAATCTTTGAAACTAATATATGCCTGACTACAACACAATAATCTGTATTTATTGTTTGTTCTCTTTATGTTATCCTACAATGTACCGGCATTTGCATTTGATCAAAATCGAGTTGTTTAGTCATGTTCCCTGGTCTTGCATAAAATGAATGGGCACTACTTAGACAGACAGGCTACACACGCATACTGTATATATACACAAACACACATTGACCAGAACCCCAAATAACTGAATCAGGGTTTTTAACCTTGTAATGCTGGTTTGAAATCAAATTAAGAAGAGTCAATCCCTGCACCAGGCCTGATCAATACTACTAAATGTTAATGCATTCAAGGAAAATGATTCATGATCATCGTTGCTTGATGAAGCGCTGCAATAAGTCCCAACTTTATTCACCGTTAAGATGACAAACAGTGCGATAATCCCCAAATTCTGCTTCAGCATCAGTGTATTAAAATGTACGGAATACTTTACATTTTAACAGGAGCTGTAATCTAAAGATTTGGCCTGAAGAGGCACTAATCTTAATTCAGACTTCTCCCTTAAAACCCTGTTCTGTAAATCTGTTTCTTTTATCAGGGGGGAAATAAATCTGCTTATTTGACATTTTCCCCGTATGCTAACTCTATTTATGAGCGTTGCATTGTGTATGCAGTCTCTCCTTCAGGAGCTGAGCAGCTGAGAGAAACTCCGAGCAAACAAACACCATCAGCAGTAAAAAAATTTTTTTTAAAAAATAGAAAAAAAGGACTGTCTGTTGGAGAGATATGCGACTTACGACTTGCTCCCTATATATTTAAATTGTATCAGCCATGTGCATGGCAGCTGGAAGAAGTGTTAGGAGTAAAAGATGAATTGAATGGGAAAGTTACATCAGGAAATGAACAATTTAAAGGCAAGGATGCTTAATGAGGAAACTTTATTTTGATTAAATTAAGATGATCAGATGATCAGACTACTAAATAAATTTGGGTACTTGCACTGGTGCTAATATGCATACACAGCAAAGTGCTTTGATCAGATTAACTTAATGCTTTATATACAAATGAAACAACAGGGTGATATTAAAGGGAGATGTGATTAAGTCAAGCAGAAAAACCTCGGTGTTTTTGCTGGTTGAACTGAGACACAATGCAGTGCCGCAAAAGTTAAAGTTTAGGAAAGCAACAAATGTGTATGTTGATCCACTTTTCATCAGATGCTGATGATTCCTGACCGCTGGACACCCTCACTAGGACCATGCAGTTCGAAAACAGAGACAAAAAAGCAATTCTGTCTGACAGTTTGTGCTTTTACTATTAAATACAGAATAAATGCAAAACTGAAGAAAAAAAATCTGTTTTGATAAACGTTTACATGCAAAAAGAAATCTGATCATCTGGAAAACAAGTTCTGATGATGATCCTCCTGAGTCATAAAAACTGACATAAATTGTTGTAGGTTCTGCTAAGTTTATGAGGGGCATGAAGTTTAATGACTACCAATACCCAGCTGTAAAACACTTCCGCCACATCTACCATCTTTTTTAAAGTTCACATACTCTCATGGTAGTTTGCCATCTTGCTGCGTTTTATTAACTGTTTGATAAATGCTGTGGAAAGCATTTAGAAAAGTCTGCAAGTGGACGGTTTAATTGTCCACAACTTCAGCCGCTCTGCTCAGAGAAAGTGTCCAAATGTCACGATACTCATGACGACTCACGTGCACTGAGTGCTTGTTTTACACTCGAGTTGGTTATACAGCAACTACGCTGTGCAAACCTGTCACTTGTCATAGGATTTTTCTCCTCTCTGCTCAGCAGTCTGTCCAAAAAAAGTGGTGGAAGGTTATTAACTTTTACCTACATTTCATTGCTTTCAATACAGGAAACAGGACAACTGCTTCCAGCTATAGTGGAAGCAGTGAGCAGTGCGCAGAAACGCAAGTTACTGGATTATAAGAGTCTCAGAGGAAGTCACACACCCAGGACCTCAGGAACACCCCGAATGTTCCTAGAAATTAAGATCAATCTCAATTGAATTAAAGGACATCCCACTGAAGCAGTCTGTCTACAGTGAATTACATTATATCAGAGAGAGCAGGTACAAGCAATAAAAAAGACACAAATCATATAATAACTGTCATTCTTCATTAACAATATTTGACCAAAACCATATAAACGCATATACTGCCTAGGAAAAACAAACAAACAAACAAACAAACAAACAAACAAACAAACAAACAAACAAACAAACAAATAAATAAATAAATCAATAACGGTCTTAACACAGTCTAGCTGTGATTACAGCATGCAGTGTGTTGGCCAGTTCATGTGTGAAAATGATTCCTCATTCTCCTACTCTTTGACAGTATGAGTCCTGGAATATAGTAAAAAAAACTCCCAAGATGTCATAATATGGTCATTTAGTACATTCAGGTCATCAGCTGACCAACAGAAGCAACACCAGATCATAATAATGCCACCAGAGGCTTATACAGAATAAGATCAGTCTGAACTCATCAGACCACATGTGCTTTTTGCATTGCCCCAAAGTCCAATCTTTATGCCCTCTAGAAAATCTAGTTTTTCCCCCTCTGATTACTCTCAGTAACCACATGGCGACGCAGCTGTTTAGTCGTGCTGTTGCATTCTGTTTGTGGAAATGAACTTACTTTCACTATTAAACACAGCACTGATGTTTACTTCACTGATTTTTTTTTCTTATAACTTCCCTAAACTACAATCCTTTTACCGAGTTCACAGTTCATCACTACCCTTCCAGGTTTTAATAATGCTCTGGAAGGTTTCTAACCCCATTCCGGTTATTTCAAATCTTAGCTGTTGTCATTAGTTGCTTTCTTTGCCGGATACATGCACACTCATCCACACTCGCCAACACACTTTTAAGTAGTTAAAAAAAAAAGAGAAGATGCCACCCAACAAATTTCAATATTTTAAATTAAGTGATGAGTTGCTGTGTGGTGATATACAATTGAGTGCAAACTTCTCACCTACACCAAGGACAACATGATGAATACAAGCAAACTGAATCGAAAATTTACAAACACGAGTTTACATTTATGTGTACCTTGTTCGCCTACTCTTTTCCTTTATAACTGGATGCAACATCATTGCTTTAGATCCTCTTGATGACTCAGATCCTCACAGGTGTAATTTTCACCCACATTATTCTTACAGTCTAGCGAGGTGTAATGGTGCAGAGGGTGGCATTATTTTGGGCTCACAGTTTGTACACCATCATCCCATCTCTATTTAGGTTTCAACTGGTTTCCTCTCTACTCCCCCAAAAAACATGCCTGTAGGTGGACTGGTTACTCCAAAGTGGTTTCCTGTGATGAACTGGTGTCCCATCCAGGGTGTATTCCTGTCTCACACCCGGTGTTTCCAGTATAGGTTTTGGATCCACCCTGACCATAACTAAGATAAAATGTTAGTGAAAGTGACTGCAGTCACTCAAAAGTAGGCCTGAAATTCTTACAAACAATTCTTACAGTTTTGTAACTGAAACTTCAACAACAAAAGTAGACTCCATATTACTTTAAACACTTCTCCAGTTATACTGAATTTCTAGCCTCCTAACACTAGTACACAACTCCTAGCCTCCAGGTTGCCCTCGGCTTGCTCATCAGGGACAATCTGATAATTTTTCTCACATAATTCATTTCCCTAATTTTCTTTTGATTCTGTAAAGCTGCTACAATTACCAAAAAAGTGCTATATGAATAAAATTTAATTGGATTGAAAAGGGCAGCACGGTGGTTAGCATTGTCGACTTGCACCTCCGGGGTCCAGGTTCGATTCCTGCCTCGGGTCTTTGTGCGTGGAGTGTGTCTATTCTCCCCGTGCTTGGTCGGTTTCCTCCTGCAATCCAAAGACATGAAGATTGGGCTAATCGGTGTTCCCCAATTGTCTGTAATGTGTGAAGGAGCATGTGAGTGTGTGTGTGTGTGTGTGTGTGTGTGTGTGTGTGGATGTGGATTGGCACCCCTTCCAAAGGTCGCCTAGGACACCTCGCCCCTGTGTCCTAGGCTCCTGGCCCTCTGCGACCCTGTATACAGGATAAAGCGGTATAGCGACGATGGCGGTGGATTAAAAAGTGATCATGTGATTACTTCAGTTTCCATGAAATACCTTTCAGATGTTGGTCTTTCAGCTGCTCCCAGCAAGGGGTTGCCACAGCAGACCATCCAGTCTGCACACAAGCTTGGCACAGGATTTACATCAGACACAAACCTCCCATTTTTTCCAAACTTGTGCCCAGCACTGCATCCTTTGGGTTTTGGCTGGGAATTGAACTCAGGCCTTTCTCATGGCAGGCGAGAAACCGACCACTGAGCCACCAATGCCCTAAATACTAAACCTCTCACAGATGATTTTTACATTATTATTAATAGTAGTAGTATTTCAGAATTTGACCTTCAATTACAGTTTGGAGACCAACATGGATTTGTTCTGTTAATTATTTTTGAGAAGTGGTAGCTCGGTGGTTAAGCTGCTGGACTCTTAATTGTGAGAAGGTTGTGAGGTCAAATCTCAGATCGGCACCTGTATGGCCCTTGTTAAGAGGCTCTCAACCTTTCAGTTGTGGTAATGAGATAAAATAAGTTGCTCTGCATGAGGGTTTTTTTTTGTAGGTGTCTTCATAGGGAGATCAGTGGTAGCTTAAACGGTTGAGGCTCTGGGTTACTGGGTTACAGATCGGAAGCTGTAGCCTTGCCAAGCTGCCACTGCTGAGCCCTTGAGCATGGCCCTTAACCCTATCTGCTCCAGGAACACTGCTGTACCCTGGCTGACCCTACACTTGGACCACTGCTTGATAACTGGGATATGTGACCAAAATTGTCTTTAACATCTAATTTTGCTGGAAGATACATGTGACAAATAATTTCATATGATTATTATCATCATTAATTTTGACTTGTGTTTTACTACTATATTACTATATGTACTACCACTACTACAGTATATACTTTAATTAGACTTTTTTTGTTGCTACAACAGCAGTTTTGTTGATTAGCAACACAAAGTAGCCTTTATAACTGTGAGCTGAGATGATTTGCTCCCTGTTAACTTTTTTTCTTTCTTCCTCTGGTTACACTTCTCTGGATCGTGTGCCGTCTTATGAGTCAGAAACAACGTGTGCTATTCTCGGTTCATTTATTTTAGAAAGTTTATCTCCATAGGGGAAGCAGCCAACTCTCGGTGTGTGTGTGTGTGTGTGTGTTAGCCGGCCGTGTTTCCCTCTTAGTGTTTCTGCGCCCACCCACTCTCCCTTGTGTGTGTGTGTGTGTGTGTTACAGTGTGTCCTGCCTCCTCTCTCTGTAGCTGCTCCAGCCACTACATGGGGAAGGACAGGCAGCCCAGAGGAGGAGGAGGAGGCACTGCCGAATAGAGAGTGCTGTACAACCCTGTGGAGGGAAACACTCGGTGTGTACGAAGTCGCCGCGCTGCTGAACACACTCTCGCTTGTTTTGTTTGTGTGTGTGTTTTTTTCCCCCTTCCTTCAAGCCGACATTATCTGAGAAACTAATCTGGAATGGCTACGTCTCCGTGCGGCGGCGGTGGTGGTGGTGGTGGCAACTTTGACTGCGGACTCGAGATTAAAACTCGGTCCGTGGAACAGACCCTCATCCCTCTGGTGTCTCAGGTGAGTTTAGCTTTCTGTTCAGGGGAAGCGCGAATCAGCTGGAAGAGAAAAGTCACGCGTCTGGAAAGTTTACAAACTGTTTCGGGTTTATTAACTATTATTATTTTTTTGTTAATGAAACACATCGGGGCTCCTGTGGGAACTCAGCAACACCTCGGTTCAGGGTTCGAGCAAACAAAACGATCTGAGCTGAAGTGACGACGCTGAAATGATCTCGCGCGCGCGCGTGCGTACGTGCATGGGACCGCTTTATTGCCATGTCATTTACCTCCCTGAGGGTTCAGTGTGTGTGTGTGTGTGTGTGTATTTTAGTGCAGTTCGACACTCCGGGGCAGAAAGCACAGCGCAGTGCTCGGGTTTCACTTCATCGCCTTGAGCGCACGCACGCACGCACGCACTTCTTACTTGCATTGCTTAATGCAACAGTGTAACCCTCGAAACCCCGCCCCCCCCCAAGGGGTCTGCTCTCAGTGCTGGAGGGGGGTCTTCCTAAACCAGCTCTACAGGGAAGCACTAATCATCTATTATAGCGTTTTCTCCAGAAACAAACCAAAGAGCTTAATGGAACATTGTTTCCCAGTAGAAGTATCCATCCACCCGTTCCTCCATCCATCCTTTATCTATAGCGCTCATCCTGTGTGGGGTCATAGCAGTCCTGGGGACGTCCTGGATCCGGTGCCTACCCGTCAAAGGGCTCAATCACACACATGAGGGCTCTAACCGCGAAGCCGACATGTTGCCAAAATAGTAGATATGGAACATTTACTTTCCCAATAGCAGTATCCATTCATCCACCCATTGTCTGTAGGGCTTAACTTGTGTGGTGTCCCCGGAAATTTGTTGTACAAACCAGGGGATACCCTGGATGCGGTCCGTACCCATCACACACACATCGGAAATGGTAGTCAGCTTATAACCCGTGTATTTTGACTATGTGAAAAAACCCATCAAACACCGGGAGAACGTGTCAACTCCATGCACACAGACCAGAGGCGAGATTCTAAGCCCTAACCCTTAAGGAGCGAGGTGACACTGCTAACCACAAAGCCTCCATGGTACATAGTTTATATGGAGCATTGTTTTCTAATGGAAGTATCCATCCATCCATCCATCCATCCATCCATCCATTTTCTCTAGTGCTTATACTGTGTGGGTCACAGGAGGCCTAGAGCCAATTCTCAGGAATTTGTGGCACAAGGCAGGGGACGTCCTGGATGCGGTCCGTACCCATCGCAGGGCTTAATCACACACATGCTCACACACTGTGGGGAGAGTTTGGAAATAGCAATCAGCTTATAACATGACCTCTTTATTTTTTTGTTTGTTTTTCGTCTTTTCCTTTTTAACACCAAAATAACAGAGCCAGATCAATATGCTATTGACACCCACAGCAGACATTTAAACACATTAAGCAATACATTGTAGGTATGAAAGTGTGACCATGGAAATGCGAAAGGGGAAGACAGACCTGGGGGAGGAAAAAAAAAAGAAGTTGGGACATGTCTTGACCATTCAAGTAAATCCCACAGAGGGGGGGCGTATCTGCCAGAGTAGTTCAGATTAGTTCTGTAAGTCATGTGTAAGTTTTTCCTAAGGGAGATGATGTGCCAGAGTTTCTTTGCCAGATAACACACGTACAGTATTTTGATTATGCGAGGAAACCTGCACAGAGACAAGCCCAAACACTAGAGGAGAGAGGTGACAATGCTAACCACAAAGCCACCATGTTGCCAAATAGTAGTGTAGGTAATTTGCACCGGTCCATTTATATGAAATTACTTGCTCACAAACAAACAAACAGATAAAAAGCTTATGTGATAAATGGCGACAAAAATGACTTTTAATGCTCAGAGTGAAATCAAAATTCCCAGGAGAAAAAAAGAGAGGGGAACCCCCCCCCCCGAAACATTTTGATGGTTCATCCATAATAGTTTTGTGATCATCCAGTGAAATGCTTTCATGAATGGATTTATCCCACCTCCCTGGGGGGTGTGTATTGCTCTTCCAGCTTGTTATCAGAAGGCTGTTCCTTTTCACCAACCGTGACTTGGTTGAGGAAGGAGTATTGTTGGAGGTTGTTGAAATACTACTACTAATTTAGTTTTCATGAGAAGTTTACCTGCTTAGAAATAAAAGGTTTACTTTATAACAGTGTATGCTTTACTTAATGGGGAGGAGCACCCAGTCGTGTGGATCGTACATACACTGTAAGGATACCTCTGTGTTTAATTTCTAACACAATTTTAAAACCACATAATGTCCTATTTCTGTGCTTAGGTTCTCATCCTTTCCTTACTACTTACAGTACATACATACCCTTTCTTTAGGTCATTGTGCACATGAGCTGATTAGAAGTTTGACAATACTGCTTAAACAATCTTGCTTTATGTGTGAAACAGATGCGGTGTATTACATTTTCACACAAGACTACAAAATGGCATAACTCCCCAAATAGCCCTCTATGTAATGTATAGTGTGGTTTCAACATAACATATACAGCTGGGTACTTGAATTCCCTGCCCATGTGACTCTGTAAAGGTCATTAGCATTGACGGTGAGTGTGATGAGGATAAAAGGTCAGTGATAGGAGGCTCGCCAATCGTCTATTCACTTTCCACAAGAGCGGAGGAACCCATTCAGTGTTTCAGAGCCTTGTAGAGCTCAGACAATAAGCTCGGCTTGATCATAACCCTCCCCCTTTCTAGGGATTTTTGGTCAGTTCCTTGGAGCTTATTTTAAATGTGGGTGCAGAGCTACAACAAGAGAATATGAAAAACCAGTAACTGATTTATTCTCTTATAATAAATCATTAATTCAAAATGACAGGGAATGGATAATGCATCATCATTATTGTAACAGTATCTTTAGATCAGATTACAGAAATGATCTATCCAATCTGCTAGATGATCAGCAATAACCACAAGGCGGTAGAAACTACCACTCAGGATTAAGCCTTGTGTTTAAACTGTATGTGCTTAATAGTAAATAAGCAGCTTGTGCCCGAAGGTTCATGAGCAAAACAGTTGTTTTCCTGTTTGCTCGTAATTGAAGTCTTTTTCAGTCAACCGTTTCATTTTTGGTGCTCCGTGCAGCAAGTATGTGGAACAGCGGTAGTGATTATGTCCCAGGCAACGTGTAAATAATCAGCATAGATGCTATGTGTTGCTGTCTGGGTGTGTGAATGTGTGTGTGTTTGTGGGGGGTGGGGGGGGGGTACTGATAAACCAGGGAGGAAATGAAGTGAGACGTGTGTGTGTGTGTGTGGGTGTGTGTTTGCTCATTTGGAAGGATGTGCTATTCGTGCTGATCTTCTCCCCCTCTGTTATCACCCTCATTCCCGCGGCTTTGTAATAATCATGCCTTTGGACTCGGACCACACGCTCGACCAGATTCGCTCTCCTGCCAGCCTGCTTCACTTCACATCCGTGCTAGATCATCTCCAGTGCCAGATGTAATGTTCGTCGTCCTAAGAGTCGGATCTGTGAGTAAATCAGGACACATTTCCTAATATTTGGTGACGCTCTCTCTCACTCGGAGGATGTATTCTGGATTCCGTGGTGCCTCTGGCTTTTTAAAGAGATCTAAAAAAAATAATAGATCCAATTCTGCAGTGTCTAATTTCCCGTCAATCATGTCCTCTCACGTCAGTGCATTGTCCAAAACCAGCCTCGGTCCTTACACTAATAATAGCGCTTTTCCACAGAACACCACAGGGCACAGGTCAGAGACAAATGCAAAACCCAGACTATCACGCTAAAGATGTATTTTTTGGCAGACGGGAACAGTGAGTGGATAGTACAGTAACGCAAGTATCTGGGACAAGTCCATCATTACTTGTCTGGAGTATTTATTTTATTTTATTTAACACTACTTTATGGTAGAACAATGCACCTGGATGATGTAACTATAAAGCAAGTTATTCAATCTGAATCCTACTCTAAATCAACAATGTGCAAGGTATGTGGAAACTAACAGAGTAATGTTTGGCCTAATATGTCAAGAAAAAATAAAAATGCTTTCATGTCAGGTGAAGAGAAACACCAAAGGCAAACACAAATGGTGTTTGTGACATCACAATAATAATGACTGTGACCTACATAAGCAGTAATACATTCTACTAGTTCAGTATCCTGTCGTACGTTTTTATGTCAGATAAGATTTATTAATTTTTTTTAGCCGAGTCGATTAGATTTGCTGACTTAAACATGAGACTGGACAGCACATTAGAGCGTTCACTTACCTAATGAGCTAAGTAATGAGTTTATGATTTGTCCACCCCAAGAGAAGCAATTGCATCCAATCATTGAATAGCACGTCTGTGTTGTTCAGTGATCAGTCGATGGGCCGCGGCATTTTTAGTTCCAAACATACGTCCTGTAAGAAAGGCGACCGGTCGGCTCTTACGGCATAGCGTGAGCTGTCTAGTGCTAAAATGCTGTAATATTCACTTTTTTCCATGGTTGTGCTTTGGGGGTTTTAAATGGATATTTTTGACAATTTTTATTTCCTCTGCATTTTTACCCGTCAGTCTTTATTGAATGTGCAAAGCCTTGGTTTATCATGGCTGATGACCAGGATGTTACTTTATGATCTCATGTTTCTTATTGATAATATGTTTCCCCTTTTTATTTTCGTCATCCTGAATGATTGATCAATGATGAGCATGCAAGACACAGGGATACAGCACGATCGCACTGCTCCCTCTGGATGAACTTTTAGGACATTCCAAAGTCAGTCTATGTTGACTCTCACATCCTCTCAAGGCCTTTCCTCTCCGAATGTTCGTTTATCCTGCTGTGCCCGCGCTACCCGAACTCGGCTCTTAAGCCAAGCCAGGACAGGACTAATGAAGGTTCTGCTGAGTGTGTGATCTGATCAATCCAATTTTGAAATCCTGTGAAAAGAAAGGCTCATTATTACATATTTGTGCTGGCTTTGTCTTTTGTTTCTGCCAAGCTGAGCACTTTTTTTTTTTTTTTTTGGGAAGGGAAAGAGATTTATAGCTATAATTGGACTGAGTTCTTTTCTTTTTATTTTTTTCTCCCTTTCTCACGTTATGTCGAGTCTTCATGCTTTTGTGAATTCTGTGCCTCTCGCACTTCCGTAAATTAAACCATTATTAGGTTGCGAAAGTGTGGGAGTTGAGCGTATTCAGTTAAGCACACAATCTGACGAATGCAAAGTCTCAGTTACAGTCTCAGTAAAGGGGCTCTTTTCACAAAGTTGGTCATACCAGAGTTCTTCTAACATAACAGTGTACCCTCTCGACAGGGAAACTGAAATATCAAACATACTGAATCTAAAAATTCTTTAACGCTTAGGTAAATAGAGGTAGTAGGAATGACCGCAGTGAACAAAGTGGGAGAAGGATAAAGTGCATGCTTCCTTTGGAGATGGTGCTGATGGGGAAAAAATTATCTGAGCTGTGTGTAAACCACAAGGGATTACAAGGATAAGTACTTTCCGGTGCTAGGACAACATAGACTTCATGTGTTGTGTCATTGTTCTACTCCTCTCCACAGCCGACCATAACCCGTTCATCTATGTTAAGGCTTATGTAGAGAATGACACAGACATGGGTTAATCTGGCATTTTAGGACAGTACTAGTGTGGGACACCCGATCCCACAAGCACTGCATTATGAAATATAGTTCATCCCCGTGCTGTACAGTCGACACATCTCTGGCTTGACAGTTCCCACAGAGGCATGTGCTAGCATCCTTTGTTAAAGCAGTCACTTTGTGTCCTGGCCAGTGAATGACTCCATTCTCTCTTATTATTATTTTTTCTTTTCAGCAGCTGCCAAACGAGCAGTTTCACTGACTCTATACAGGGCAATGACCAGGCCGTATGGATCTGTTGCCCTTTCTGCACTGATGGAACCTAACTATACTACATAGTGGTTTCTGCGATGGCGTATTCATGTTCCGACTGCTTTACTAAAGTCAAGAGGCCCAGGAAACTCGGTTTTAGTTTTCAGCAGGATAGGCACCCTCAGAGTATCGCTGCAGTCTGAAGTTTATAAGGTTCTTCTGCTGTCATGAATGCATGGTGTCAGTTATAGAGGTTTTTCTAAGTAACATGAATCCGTTCCCTTAGGGCATGACTTTCCTGATTTCAGGTCTGTTATTCAGCAGTGTATAGTGTTTAGTCATCATTTGTCATATTGGAAGAGCTCCAGGCTGTACTTCTGTTACATGGGCTTGGAATCCGTCATCAAGCAGGACGGCATCTTAAACAGCTGTATTTTTCATCACAATACTATGGTACTGTCAAACCTACCAAAGTACTATTTGCTGATATAGTACATATACCACACTACAGGTAGTTCCCGACTTACGAACATTTGAATTCTGAATTTCTGCAGATATGAACGGAACGCGGTTCTACTTCCGGTGCAGGAGAAATGAGTCGGAAGCACGATGATGGGAAATAGCTGTCCTATAAAGCTGTCCCAATGTAGAATAATCCTAAATTATGGAAAATCCTCAACAAAACAGAGTTTACAGTGGAGAACATCTCTGAGACAAAACTTTGTCTGGGATTCCCCTCGCGGAAACTGGACATATTTAGTCAAGTGGATTGGTATTCCGACTTAAGAACAAATCTGACTTATGAACGTGCTCCCGGAATGGAACTCATTCGTAAGTAGAGGACTTCCTGTATAATAGTTTTAGCACATACTTGGTACATGTGTACCAATGGTACATGTACTATAGGATGCTAAGTGGTCTTGCCATGTGCCATAGTATGGTACTATGGAAAACATACCACTATACAGTCAATAAATGTTATAGATTTGTATGTACCATAATGGTGATATTCATAAAGTGTGGTACCAAGGTATGAATAACATTAATTTAATACCTTAATGTATGTTGACACACTGTAATAATAATATGGTACTGAAATTTCTCGAGATTGAAGGTGTAAAACTGATTAACCAAATTGTTTACCAACACCATATATATACTGTATATATGAGACAATCAAAAGGCCTGGTTTGACATGAACACCCCTCGTAGAAACATACCATATTGGATGCCTGTTGAACTTTGGTGACCTGAACTTGCTCCTTTTTCGTCAAGGACGCAAACATGATGGTCACTTGGCCAGAAGTGGGTTATGAACTTACAAACATTTCCTTTAGTTTCCATTACTACACATAGCTGGGTAATCAGCTGGTAATACACAAGTTAGCATTTCTGGGCATCTAAAACAATGCTAGCTGATGAATTTATGATGTGTCAGCCTGTGATGATGACCCTGCCTGCCCTGCTTCAATGCCTTTACAGCATATCTGGGGAGATGAGAGCAGGATCCCATTAACTAGCTCCACTGTATTCTAGCTCATTGCTGATTGTGATCTTGGGTCTGAACAGTAAAGTTTTCCTAGGGCACAAGTCATTTGCACACAGTTTGTCCTTAAGTTTTTTTTTTTTTTTTCATCCTGCCTCACTACCTTTTAACTCCCTGACATTTTAACTCATCACTGTTTACATTGCATTTGTTAACATGACAGGGAAATAAAGAGTTCATTTCATTTCTTTTTTTTCCTCCCAGAATGGACAGGCATGCAGACTATTCATTTGTATCATTCTCTAGTGTACACTGGCACCGAGACAGCGCTTGGCTGCAGTTGCCGGGCTCGTGGAATGTGAGGAGTTTGTGACGAATACCCCACTTACCTTACCAGTAATTACAAAAGCCTTATTATTCTCCTGCTAAGCAGGCAGATAGAAATATAAAATGACAGATGCCTGTTCTTAGAACACCCTGAGGGTGAAACGGAACATAAAACTCAGTTTTCGGGTTTTGGGCTCAGTTTAATCTCCTTAATTTAAACGAATCTGTGAAATAATTAGACCATTTGGCTTGTACGTGTGCCAGGATGGTTAACGTTGTTTCGGCTGCTCCCGGTAGGGCTCGCCTAATGGGAGTTTGGACTTTGGCGCAGGTTTTATGCTGGATGCCCTTCCTGATGCAACCCTCAAAAAAATCGGGACGAGCACTGAGAGTGTCTTGGAACCCCAGTAGCTGGTTGTGGGGAATCGACTTGTATGTGGGACTTTTGCTTTGTCACTTTCCCAGAAAATAAAGTGCTATGTTGTTATTCTAAAACAAAATATCTGCATTTCCAGCTAATTCCAAACCAACCACTTATCTGTATATCTTCAGGAAGTTAAGTGTATCAGCATTTCTTTTTTTTTTTTAATGCAGTCCCAGATCTTCTTGCTGGACATGGAACAAACATGCTCTAGTTTTGATGTTCCAAGGAAACAAAGGTTTTATTGTTCAAGTCTGGCAACAGTTGGTTATTTGATAGTGTCGGTTTCCCACCATCCAGGTAGATATGCCTTCACATGAATAATGGCATTATGCTGAGAGATACTTTTAGTTTTTTAGTGTCGATCCCTGCTATAACCAGGTTATAAATGATAATGTTTAACTTGGTTAAATAACTATGTAAGTAAGAAGGCTTTTAAAGAACCTATACATGTACTGTACAGTACCAGTCGAAAACTTGGACACGCCTTCTAAATCGATTTAATTTACTTTAGTGATTTATTTTGTTCAAATTCCGGAACAATACTGGACTTTCTTCTAAACTATGAAATAACAGTTAATTAAGTTAAGCCTGTATTTGTTACATGTTCAGTACATTACTGCACAGTGAAATTCTTTCTTTGCAGTTCCCAGTGTAACTAGGGTCAGAGCCCATGATACCGCGCCCCTGGACCAGACAGGGTTAAGGGCCTTGCTCAAGGGCCCAACAATGATGGAGCTGAGGCTCAAACTACCGATCAGTAACTCATGATGAAACTGGCTCTTATGAAGACCATTCCAGGAAAGTGAGACCCTCTGCTGCAGAGGAGACCTTCATTTAGAGTCACCAGCCTCAGAAATCACCAATTTAGAGCCATTATGAAGGCTTTATAGAGCACAAGTACACAAGACACATCTCAATATCACCTGTTTAAAGGAGATTATTGCATATTTTGTTTTTTTCCCCCCTAGCTACAGTAGAAGGTGTGTCTAAACTTTTGATTAGTACAGGTCCTAAAAGCTATTCACAAGAAGTCTGCTCCAAAATAGACAGATTTTCTTATAATAGCAGCCATTCATTTTTTTAGTCATTCTGTTCTTACAATGATTATTTAAGGGCTTGGGCTTCTTTTTTTCAGAGGATGGATTATTAATAGTGTTTTGCAAGACGTCTTAATGTTTAAAGCGGAGTAAAAGTTCAATGATTAAGTAGTAGCGATGGGAACCAACAGGGACCCACCGATACGATATTATCACGATACCTTTAAATATCACGATTTTATAAATATCCCAATTTAATATACTGCATATTTTTTAGTTTGCCATAATTTTAAACGAACTTAGAAAATAGTTTGTTCAGAAATGTAGAAATTAATTTGCTTAGAAAATTATTTGCTCCTACCACATACCGCATTTCTTCTATTATACATACAATACAATACTGAGATGCATCACTATTGTTTTAAGACAAGATGTGCAGATGGTTTAGTCCAGCATGATGTATCGGGTTTCCTGCAAATAAATTCATCTTCAGAAATCAGTTTACACAAACAGGCTAATTGAAAATGAGCATGGCCTTGGACATTTGCTGTGAAGGACACGGAGAAGTTAAGTTCCAAATGAGCTTCAATAACTCTACACACACACATTAAGTATAATAGTTCAGAGCCTCAGGTGATACAAAAAAACAATCTTTTGTAGACTGTTTTTTTTTTATTCATTTTTTTATTTTTATTTAAAAGTTAGATTTTTGGAGATGTATTCTTCAAATAAAATTAATTTATTCTTTAGAAGACCCTTAAATTATACAGTACTTAAGACGATTGATCTCCTTTTTCTTTCTTTTTTTTTTTTTTTAAACGTTTGAAGTCACACCTTTGCACTGTGCCCTCTAATTATGTCTGCTCTTGGTGGAGTTCATGTTAAAATTGTTGCATGTTAGACAGATATTAATTTTCTTGCACTGAAGAGTAAAAAGTATGTTAAATCACATTTGGCCCGGAATGTGTGTTGTATCATGTTATGTTGTGTTGTATTGTTCTCAAAATACATAAGACAAATTGAAAATCGTATTTTGGGGCAATTAGGAGGTAAAAAAAGCATGTTTCAGCATGGTGTGGAGGAACCACTTGCTTTCACTGGTTATCTGTCCATGCTTCCTACTCAAGTCAGATCTAAAAGCTGCCCCTTGTGGTAATTAGTTCCATCAGTCATGTCGCACTCGGGCCGATGGGATTAGCCTTGCGCATCGCTCCGCCGGCCACATAAGCACGGATAATGCAAATTCTAAATAACGCCAACATTAGCCATGCACTCAGGAGCTTTGGCTGCTAGGCGGCTGGGTTCCCCATTCCACCTCATGAATATTGATGTCTGGCTCTCCGAGCAGGACCCAGTTAGCTGCCAGGAGGCTTTGGATGGGAATCTCTCATGCCGGAATGTCTCCATGCCAGTGTCTCTGTAGCAGCGGCTGGCGCGACTGGAAGACATTCTGTCTGCCGTCTTTGAAAAAGCAGATGACATACAGGTAGTGAAAATGTTTGGACAGGACAGCTGATTTTGCAGTTTTAGACCACCTTAGACGCTATTGGAGACCTCTAAATTTACGTCTATTAAGGACTTGCGATTATTCCACATTTACACCGACTCAATTGGATCTATTAAAGTTTAACTATTTATATAGAAGATGTTAATAAATCAATTTATGCAAACCGAATCTGGAGCCTCTGTGCCGCGTCTAGGCTCGGAGCCACAAGTCTCAAGTCCCTAGTCGGAGTCACTAGTCACAAGTCTGAACTGTAAAGTTCCCTTAACTCTCGAGTATTTACGGCAGTGCATATGAATTATACCTTGCCGTATGATGTATAGGGAATATTCTACACCAAGCGGTGTGGTGTGTTCCTGTGTGCAGTGCCTACACCACGCTGTGGTCATGACATTCCTGGGTGAGATCATGTTACTTTAAGGAAGCCGCACGTTCCTGTGTGGCCAGGGGATGTCTCCACTAAAAGGGAGAACGGATCAGGGTCAGAGGTTAAACCTTAAGGGCTAAGACCTGCACACATTCTTTATTTCACTGTACTGTGTGAGTTATTGCCTACAGACTTGAACTTCTAAGCACTGTAAAGACACTCTGCATTCAGCCAGTAAATCATGCTCCTGCTTCTTTAGTGCAGTCTTAATAACTTTGAAGTAAAACACTTAAGCGATGACTTTTTAATGAGGATTTCTGACTGATCTAAGTAAGGAGACTGAAAAATGGGTTTCGGTCGCCTCGGGTAGGAACGCAGCTCTGCACACGTGACGTCGCTCTGGGCTCGGTAAGACCTTAAACACTCGTGGCCGCTAATCGTGTATACATCTGAAAAATGGTCTCATCAAGGAGATTATAGCTCCCCGTTCTGTCCGGATCAATATCTCATTCGCTCTGCTTCTATTTTTCTTAACAAACAAGGCCACTATGACACACCAAAAATTTCGCTCCATTGTAATCAATTGTTAAAAAAAATGAACAGGAAGATAGTATGGATAACCACTTTTCGGTTGAGTATATCCTGTTTAAAATAGGTTTTTAATGATTCAGTTAGGAAAGGAAGATCAATCAGACAATTTCTGTTGCAAATAATGGATCGTCTATGAATGGTTATTTCTTAACATGCAGCTGTTATTTTATCGTTGCATCTGTATAACACGTCATAACACATTTAATATACACTGCCTGGCCAAAAAAGTTACACACTCCAATATATAATTTGAACACCTTTATGTTTAATTATGATGCACAATGTTGTGGCCAACCCATGCATAATGAATGATTTCTCATGCTCCTCTAACCTCTTTCTCATGCATCAGAAATGGAAAAGCATTTTTACTAAGATTTTATACTCTTACTCTCACTATTAAACATAACTGTGATTTTTTTTCCCATCTGACCATATTTCTTCCATGAAGTTGACAGTTCAGTTCTATCCTTCGAGGTTTTAGTAATGTTTGTAATCCATTTCCAGGCATTTCAGCAGTGTCCTTAGTTGTTTTCTTTGCTTGATGCACGTCAATTATTTGACCCTTTTTAAACAACTGCCTTTTTCTTTTTTAATGTTTTTGAACTGGACAGTGTTCATGATGTCTAGCCTTAAGAAAAACTATCTAGTGCAGATAAAACTAAGACTATGTGGATTAGGAGCTTCACAATTAACACACACTCACTCATCGTCTATACCGCTTAATCCTGTATTCAGGGTCACGGGGGGCCTGGAGTCTATCCCAGGAGACTTTGGGCACAAGGCGAGGTACACCCTGGACAGGGTGCCAATCCATCTCAGGGCACACATACACACACTCACACACTCATTCACACACTACGGCCAATTTGGGAATGTCAATTAATCTAACCTACATGTCTTTGGACTGCGGGAGGAAACCGGGGTAATCCACCAAGCACGGGGAGAACTTGGTGGGTTACCCCATCTCATGCACACAGAGACGGGAATCGAATCCGGACCCTGGAGGTGCAAGGCGACAGTGCTAACCACTACACCACTGTGCCGTCTTCACAATTAACAATTAAACTGAAAACCAAGAGAAGAGTAAAATTCTGTTTTAAAAGCACTGGTCCAGCGTGAGCTAAATTCCAGGATCCTAGTTGAAAAAATCTCACAAATGGTTAACCTCATCACCAATAATCATAATTTTAACTATACGAATAACTGTCATTGAATACATACAAAAAAAAAAATCCCGATAATAAGGTGTTCACTAAGCGGAAAAACACGATGCACTCGCGGACACCAATAGCTTTTCTTCTTTTTAGGAAATTGGAGTCTAGGCTGTTGTGTTGCTTCGTTTGAACACACACGCACACGCAGAGAACTAGAGAAGAAACACTACACTCCTAAACTCTCAAAACTCTTTCACTGATTTGGCAAACAGGAGATGTGCACATGCCTGAAACATTTCTTTTGTCCCTTACAAAATCACAGTCTTTCAGTGAAACCGACTTTCCAAAGATTTTTTCCCCCCCCTCCTCTTATATCAGGTCGTAGAGGACACTCCTGTCTGTTTCGTAGGCACGAAAAGTAGTGTGTGCGTGTTGTTCCTTCCCATAGTTTTTATAGCTGCATTAAAACCCAGCAAGCTCTTTTGAAACGAAGCAGTTTCCCAGGGAGAAGGTGGAACGTATGGCTTTACTGCGGCTGAACCCGCCGGGTGGCGTCGGATAAAACAAACCCACGGCCTCTCAAGAAAACAAAAGGCGGCACAGTGTATAAACACACATCGTGTGCACATAAGGATATGGGGTTTTAATATTTTATATGACTCGAACGGAGAGGAAATGTCTTGTTATTTAAAACTAGAAGAGAATAATCAAATATCCTCGCTTTGTTTTTTTTTCCCTAGACCTCCTTTATTACTGTAGCCAAGTAATAAAGCACTAATGTGAACTGATTAGATACCGAGCTTGTATATTATACGTAAAGCAACAATAACTGATTAGCTTCACCTCCATTTTCCTCAAATTAAACGCTAGATTCCATGCTTAACCTACTTTAACAAATTCTACTCTACTCCATCACATTCGAGTTCGCGGCGTTTACCCGGGAGTCCTGCTCTCAACCCCAGAAGTGAGAGGTCAAACTAGAGGTTTCTTTTCACCATTCATAATCAAGACAGGTGATGAAGCATAAGAAAGGGGAAAAAAAGGGACAAAAGCATAACGCGTCCTCAAGGTCGCTCGGCGTTCTTCTGTAACACTGTTTAACAGAGACAGTCTGTGCTCTCTCACACACACCCGCCGCAGTGAGTCACCGCTAAACAATCCAGCCCAGCAATATGTTATCTCGAAGAAATCATCTATACTTCACTGTAACCTCAAGCGCATACCTTATGGGCTCTTATGTATACAGTCTTACTGCTTTCATGCTAATCTCCATAGAAACTGTCGTCTGGAAACCAGAAATCTTTTTAATTAGAGAAATAAACAACTAGCATGACTAAAAGGTGATCCTGTAATGCTTAACCATAAGTGATAAGTGAGCTTATTGTTATAGATATAATTAAGGCGCATTATTTTAATGCAGCTGTTTTGTTTTACAACCTCAGCCGTTTCAGACGGCACAGTGGGCTTACACCTTCAGGGTCGAGGGTTCTCCCAGTGCTATGTGGGTTTCCTCCAGATATTCTGGTTTCCTCCCACAGTCCAAAGACATGCAGGTCAGGCTAATTTGCGTTCCCAAACTGCCCACAGTGCGTGCCAGAGTGTGTGATGTAGAAAATAAATCCAAACTTGCGTCCGAACGTTTGACTGGTAACTGTATCCTTTGTAGCGTTTATTAAAACAGATCAACTGGCTTTAAGGAACCGAGTAAAGCAAGAGTGTGCAACTAATTCTTCACTTCATTCAATCATTTTAATTCATCATACATCTTACCCATCTTGTACCTTAAAGACAGCTCAGCACATTACTGTCCAAAGCTCCTGAAGGCCTCATTAACTGAATCTGGTGTTTTAAATGAGGAGATTGTGAATCAGCTTAAACTTATCATGAGGACATGAGGAGTCATGACTGGAGTTGCTCGACAGTTCAGGACTGGAGTTTCCTATAGTCTATCTGAGCCTCCAATAACGAACTGGAATCCATATTAACAACGGAACTTCCAGTCTCACACAGTATGATGCAGATCAATCCCTGCTATCCGTTATGAGGACGGGTTCCCTGTTGAGTCTGATTTTTCCTTGACACTGTCGCCGTCGTCCTCGGTTTGCTCATCAGGGACAACCTTATCATTGTGGTTCATACACATTTACATTTCACTCACTCACTCACTCACTCACTCACTCATCATCTATACCGCTTTTTCCTGTTATCAGGGTCGCGGGGGGCCTGGAGCCTATCCCAGGAGACACAAGGCGGGGTACACCCTGGACACGGTGCCAAGCAATTGCAGGGCACACATACACTCACTCATTCACACACTACGGCCAATTTGGGACCACCAATTAACTTAACCTACATGTCTTTGGACTGTGGGAGGAAACCAGAGTACCTGGAGGAAACCCACCAAGCACGGGGAGAACATGCAAACTCCATGGAGAATCGAACCTGGCCAGGAATCGAACCCGGCCCCTCGAGGTGCAAGGCGACAGTGTTAACGCTTTAAACAAAATGGTCACCATCGTGCCTAATCTTTTTATTTCGCGACTAGTTTTATCCATACAGCCGCCAGTGCCCCCCCCCCCCCGCCCCCCAACAAACAAACAAATAGAAAACAGACTATAGAAAAATTTGTTAATTCTGTTCAAGGCTCTCTTCTCTGCTGCATGTTGGTACAAGAATGCGAGTGATAGACAGCAGGGCTGCGTTCAATAACGAGAGTGTCCGCGACCATGATGAGACAGTTCATCAGACCATTGAACTTTCATTCGCTTTTTGTGTTTTTTGCGACGCTCTCTCTCCTGTATGCACGCACTGAAAAGCAGAACGTGAAGTGAATTGCAAAACAAGTGAAGAAAGTAGTTTAACGCTAAATTTGGTAGTATTTTCTGATCTGTGTTAAACTTATTTTGATGGCTGTTAGACTTTCTTTTTTTTCCTTTTTTATTCGTAGCATAGAGAATCAATGAATTAAACTGAAAAACAAATGTATTAACCAATAATTAGCTTGTAATCTACAGTTAGCTTAGCTAGATTTACTAGCCAGGCTCCTTAAATGCTTGCTAATAATTTATTTGTTGATCAAATTATGACCTGCCTGTGTTTAAGTGAATAATATCTATTATAAGGTGCATAAAGATTTGTGGTCTTTGGTCTTGGCACTTCTTTTGGTTTAGAGGATGGAAAAGTGCTGCTATTGGGACGGAAGTCTCTCTAGTATTTAAATCCCCAAGGTTGAGACTACTGAACTGGAGGAGGCCTGAACTAACAGGAAGATGTGTTTGCAGCCTTCATTTGAATCAGTGGGTGGTCAAGATGTGTCATAGAAGAGAGACAGTCTAGATAATTGGCTACAGATGATTGGAACCAAGCAGCGCAAAACCTGAAGGCTGTGGAGTTTGTAATCTTGTAGGCTCTCGTACTGTATGGCACTTCTCTTCTTTAAACAAACGTATCCAGTTACACGGGTTTGGTAAATAAGTGTAGCATCTCTGCAATTTAGCAGTTTTCCCAAACGCGGCATATTGCAGACTTTCCTGTCTGTCCTTGGTCATAAATAATCAAGCTTGGTGAGGACCTGAACTCTTTGAAAGGATGCATTGTACTCCATTAAATGTCCGCAATGAAAAGAAAGTGTGTAGGAGTTGAAGCACGGAACGAGTAGGCAACCTTCAAGCAGCCGGTACTGCAGAGGAGACACGTGGCCTCGCCAAATCTTAAAGGGAAACTGCAGCAAAACCAGGGCAGCACCAGTTTTATGCCCCAACAGCGAGGAAAGTCTGGTACTATTCTGAAAATCTTTGTTTGAGGTGAATACCAGTCACTCGTAATAGCTTCCCACACTTATTGCTAAAGTACTTGGTGATAACTGGTACTGAAGTGTTAAATGGATGAGTGCTTCCATAATACTGACCAATCGTTTGGGCAATGTTTTCACAGAAATCTCTATTTTCTTTTTTTTCCAGTATTTGGTAAAATATGCTCACATTTGATGTTCTTTGCACTGTGCTCAGTGCTGCCATATTGAAATAACATAAACAGGTGAATAGATTTTTTGCACCAGGGCTGAAATATTCCTGAGCTCTTAATAGTACACCGACATGAGCACCACCATCACCTGAACTTATACTTTGGGTACACCAAACTGGTAACAGAATCCTGGCTCTAGCGATGTAGGATGGTGATTTCCATCTATAATGGGCACTCAAGGCTCATCCATGCCCGCTGGGGTGAAAGGCCAACCCATCTAGTCAGTTCCCACGGAAATTGCCAAATAAGTAAATGCTGACTACAGTAAAATGGCACGGGAACACCAAATTCCTCAGATCACAGTCTGATTGAACATCCATGGGATGTGCAGGATAAACAAGGCTGATCCACAGAGTCCTCACCCCACAACCCACAGGACCCAGAGGAATCGCTGTCAACTTCCTGGTGCCAGGCACTATAGCACCCAGAGCTGCTGAGGTTGCACAAGGGGAACCAAAAACCTAGGTGGTTTTAATGTTAATGTTTTAATGCAAACATACTATGGATGGATGGATGGATGGATGAATTGATGGATGAATTGATGGATGAATTGATGGATGGATTGATGGATGGATTGATGGATGGATTGATGGATGGATTGATGGATAGATGGCTGTTTTCTGAAATGTTGATGTTGCATGAAGGTTCTAATGCTGAATGCACACTATACAAATCTACAGGTGTGGTAATTTTTGGAATTATCAGATATATCTCAATTTGGAACAGACAGTTTCTGCTGCCTCCATCTCCCCAACCATTTTTTTCTCTACATTTCAAAGTTTTCCTTATTTCTGGTTTCCTCAATATTGCACATATTTACATTATGGAAGATTTCATAAGAAAGCATGGTTTTATGGATCAGGCACATTTCTTCTGAGATCTCATGAGATGAAGTTCCATGCTATTTTCATGTTTCTTGGGCAGATGTTTGGAAACGCACAGCTACACCTAAACATTAATCAAGGGTCTCAGCTTGTGATGTCATGTTCACTGACACATATAAAGTGTCAGGAATGCATTGAAAAGCCGAACCCATGCTCAGTGCACTTCACTGCGACGCTTAAGTTGAGCCCAAAGGCCTCTCATAATGAAAGCACTGTGTTGAAGTATGATGGTCATGCAGTCGATTCTAGGGAAGCAAAAACACATACCTTTGGGATGAGCTAACTCTTGGCTCCTTCTCTTTATACATATCCATTAAGTAAGTGAATGTTAAACTGGTGCGTTTTTTTTTCCATGGTATTTTTGTAGCCATATTACATCATCACAGCCCCCCTGGTTGGACCTAACACTACTGTTCACTCTAACAACCGTGCCCATGTATGGGAGGAGCAGGGCAGCTGCCGTCCTCGACCTGTGTGAAGGATCTTTTGTGGAATCTCCGAGGGCTCATTGACAATTAGCGAGGAGAAAGTTGTATTGACCGAGAAGGGAAAACACACGTGGCTAGGTTGTACTTAGGAACAAAGAGGATTGTGTTTTAATGAGGGCTTCACACGGGAATTCTTTCGGAGCGCTAATATTCTTACTAAAAAAAAAATTCAAGGATTTCCCAGCATTACTGTCATTGGAGGACAAATGTACTGGTATTGAGTGGAACTGAGATTGTACTCTCAAGGCTTCTTCAATAATGTTTACTGTCTGATTTGTCTCAAGTGGCTAGGTTAATTTATATTTCTTACAGGTTTTCAAGTATTAAAAACTACTAAACCGCTGTGTAACTTGTATTGTTGTTTAAATAAAAGTCTTGTACAAAGTGATCACTTTTTTTTTTCCTCCGCTGCTAATTTTCAGCTCACACTCCAGTCCAGTTGGTGGCGATATTTCAAGTGTTAAATTCCCTAAAAAATAACCTTTGACAGAAAATACAAGCACTTCAATCTTTTTAAAATACATTTTGCAAGACTACTGCTGCTTCTTCTTCTTATTTTGAGTTTATGGACAGTTGGTCCGTAACGCCACCTACTGGACTGGAGTATGGAGGAGACGATTGGCAGGAAAAAAGATTATCACAGTGCCATTTAAACAACCAGCAACACAAGTTGCACATCATTTTTAATGATTTTAATTCTTCGAAACGTGTATGAGATTAGACAAACATTACTGCTATTAAATGAAATTAAAAATTTTTAAATGAATTAACTTAACTGTCAGTACCTGTGATCCACATGTCCTAGCCGCTATGGATGAGTTTGTCTTGTTGCTAGCACTCTAGATGAAGTGTGCGCTAGCTGAGGATGATACGACTGAGCTGAACTGAACTGAGCAATGTTCCACCAGTCACAAGGATTGACGGGAACGGAGATTAGACTGGGCATCTGTCCAGCACCTTATCTAATCTTTGTGATGTACAATGTGGGCTACAACAGTTAGGATTGTTGTTTTAACCACTGCTGTGGGCCAAGGGACTTTTTACAGACATTTTCCATTTTGCTGTAGACTGTATTAAACCTTGCATATTATTATTATTATTATTATTATTGTTATAATGTATTATTATTATGTACAGTATTCTTTTTTTCCCCTTTCTTTAGGATATATCTTCACTCTTTAAAAACTTGCATTTAACAGTCCTCATCTTTTTCACCATTTTATTCCACCATGAAACAAGATAAGACATTTTGATTCTACTTCTTAGAAAAAAATATCCCCCTTAGGGAAGTTCTTTATTGCCTTGATTGTTCAGATTGCTTTCACACTTCTCAGAAGTACGGACACCAGCGTGACTAGCTCTTAGGTATTTAAAGTGCCTGACTTTTCTTTAAAAAAAATTTCCCAGAAAAAAAAAAGTCTTCCAAAAGCTCATTAGTTTAAGAGGTTTGGATTGTGTCTAATTGCTCTTTTTAGAACTTATTTCAGGCATACAGGGCAAGATGTGCCCTGATATATATATATATATATATATATATATATATATATATATATATATATATATATATATATATATATATATTCTTATTATTTTTTCGCCTAGTGTGAGCGCAAACAGCCTCACCATGTCTGTATGGAAGAGAAGCTCAGGCACTGCATGGTTTACTGGAAACATATGAAGTGCCAGAGGATTAAAAGGGAAAGAAAGATATTAATTCACCGCCCATCACCCGTGGCACACCAGGGGCTCTTGTACATCTCGTGTCCTGCCTGACCTGGCACACTGTGCCTGTTCCACTGTCTGATCTTAATTATCTGCCCTTCTTCAGGCTGGATACAGACTAACACACTTAGCATCATCTAATCTGGGCTGTGGAGACAATATGGTCCCGCTATTAAAACGTGTACTCAGCATGAACTCTCCACGCTTCCACGCCCGCCTGCCCTCCCCATCGGACAATCTTGTTTTTGCATCAAATTGCTGAGGATGAGGCACGAGGGTAATGAGGTTTCTCCTTTACACACATTTAGATCCAGGGAACATGGCTCATTGAAAAGCACAAGGCACAATGTCACCTCTTGCTGGGATTTTTGCTGCAACTTGCTAAATGTCCATCTGTGTGGCTGATGAGTGTAATGAGAGAGCATTATGGCGTCTGCTAGCTTTATGAGCTTCCTCCCCCTCCATCCTCTAGCCTAGCGTGTCACTGAAAGCGAGTGCATGGCATTGGCAGGAGCTGACTGCCTCTGGAACAATGTGATCAGATGTGACACGCTTGCCCGTAAAAGGGAAACGAAATATGGACCTTTTTCATTTTGGCCTCTGACAACACGCACAGTTAAAAGTCTCGTATAAATAGTTTTATGTGTAAGAATCGATTGAATCATGTGACACTTTTATGTATAAATATGGCTGTTATATGAGGAGCTGGATAATTGTCTAGAATAATGCTTCACAAGTAATCACATAAAAATCTAAATCGCAGTATTGACCTGTGCAGTTATTTTTTTAAGCAGTTTATTACAGTAGTAATTAGTAATATAGTACAGTAAAATTAGTAATACACACATAGTCAGGAATTTATGTAGAGTCTGTCAATACTTTAAGTATTTGTTAGTTGTTTAAAATAATTTTAAGAGAGATTAAGAGTTGAAATTTTGCAATAATTTTGCATCGGTATACGGGTCATTTTTAGCATATGAACAAAGGAACTGAACCGAACACCAGTCTAGTCACGGGTTCGTCTGGAAGACGTTCAAAACTTGTTTGCATCAGTGGAAAAAAAGAAGAAAAGTAAAGCGAGTTTACAAATTCTAAACATTTCTTGTGGGATTTTTTTGCTCTTAGCACCAGATATAGGGAAGACATAGCACCATGGGACTCAAGAAAGCTAGCAAGGATGGTAGCAAGAAATAAAGGGAGGCACTGTGAGTTTGGTCTTTAAAGCAGCCGATGCCAAGAGGAGTCATGAATTAAGGTTAAGTGTGGTTTAATGTCCACTTATTTTATATTTTACTTCACTTATCTTTTCTGAATGTTGAGACTGGTTTTATATGCAAAAATGTTGGTAATATTCAGAGAAAACACAGTATAGGTGCTGATTTTTAATATTTATAATTTTTGTTTTGTCATGCAGAAAATGTGTGTCAAAGAAGCTACTTCTGAAGTTAATGCTACATAGAAGTGACACAATCTTGCTTTCCTAAAAATTTCAAGTTGCTAACTTCATCCATTTTGGACAGATGATTTTATATGTGCCCCCAAAATGGTCATTTTTCAGTATTATACTGTCTCGCTTCAAACAATAATAATTAAAAATAATTAAAATTAAATTCATATTTCTTTGAGTATTGATACTAAAACTGGTGTAAGCTTCTACAGGCCCCTGTAAAATTGCTTAAATTAAAGCAATCCATACAAAAAATATAAAAAAGGCAACAAAAAAAAAATCTATATGAGAGTGTCTATGACCATGTCAATGTATTTTAACAATTTAGCATTTTAGAATAATACACTTTTTCAGGTTTATGTCTTTTCATGTGAAATTTAAATTGCCAAGTTTTATCTGAATGACAATAAAGATCATTGAAAAGTTTAAATTTAAGAAGTTACAGACGCTACAGTACATAAAACTGCATGAAATTAAATTTAGCAAATGCGTTTCTTTTTCTTTGATAAAAAATATAAATGTGTATGCATATTAACAAAAGACAAAGCATGAATCAGGACATAAGAAGCATTAAGTACTATGAAAAATGGTGTTCATATCTGAAAATCCACTTTTTCACCTGGACGAGACACTTAAAAAAAAAAAATTTTTAGCACCAATACTGTGTTTTGGCTGATATATATGGTAATATTTTTGGATGGCTGGAATTACATTATTTTTTACGGGAAAATCCCTATCGCAATATTCTTCGCCTTAAGAACTTGCAGACGGAACGGATTAAATTTGTATGCCAAGTTTCCGCTGTATCGGCAAACATCCTCTTAATGAGATCAATTATTCAGTTATTTAGTATTAGTTTAGATAAATAATGGTTTGTTGGAATACAAAAGGGTGCACTTAATAGTTAAATATCGCAGTTTA
Organism: Clarias macrocephalus; assembly: GCA_011419295.1. Lineage (NCBI taxonomy): Eukaryota > Metazoa > Chordata > Actinopteri > Siluriformes > Clariidae > Clarias > Clarias macrocephalus. The sequence goes on along the minus strand of JAAGKR010003367.1, from coordinate 47,566 downwards.
AATCTCAGTTGTAACATATGTCAAAATACTTGCAATGTGTGTTTAAAATATATATATCATGCATCCATACTGTAGAGATAATCATAAAATCTTCAATAAACCTAAAAATGCCAATACATGATATCATCTCCTATACTAAACTTATACCAGCAACCTTGGACCCAGACGAATTGCCAGTCAACACACAAGTCCATAACATAAAATACATAACTTTTTTTTTTACCAGTAATGATCCAGTACGTTTCTGGCTTATATCATGCATTCCTAACTAATGAGATATATAGACCATAAAGAATAAAATGTCAGCTCATGTATGTGTAAAGTGCTGAAATTCTACATACAATACATTTGTGTATATACTCATATATAATCTATATACATATATAAAACTGTATAGAACTTATTCTGAGTTTGTGAGCTTGTTCTACAGGCATGTTTTACAGAATGGCAGATGATGTTTGTAGTGCAGCAAGTCGGTGGGATTCAGACGCACGCGCTTCTCCAGGGGTCTTCAGTGTTCTCGTTAAGGGCTGTAGTAGTTCCCCTTAATCAGAGTCACATAAGAGTCGATTATAGTCCACTTCTTTAACGTTCTCATAATGTAGTAATCAAAGTCTGCTTAGGGCTTCATTAAATGCACTGATTTATATTTATGCAACCGGTAACACGGGAAGATGAACAAATAATGAGCAAAAGTTGGCAGTCTTCGGAAAGCAATTAGACATGATGGATGAATTGGAGCGCCTCCTCAGGATATTGCCAACGTGAACGTGATGCGCTCTCTTCTCCTTTTTTTTAAGACATTTTCTCAAGAATCTTAAACATCCCTTCTCAGCAGAATGATGTGTATCTCGGCCCTTTGAGCCTGATTTTATCCTATACCATCAGTCCTGCAAGCACACACACACACACTCATACATTTGAGTCAAATGACAGAAGACTGATATTGGCGCGGCTCTATTGTTCTGTTTCCTTTCTAACACAATCCATCAGGAACGGTGGGAGATGCCGCCAAGTGCTTTTGCTTTTATTCCTCTGATTTCAAGTTTAGATTATCCTCGCTTTCTAAAGCAGGGGCTTCTTTTATCTCGGTAGTAGAGGTTCGATTTGGTGACGCATTCTGCTCTGGGATGGATCATACTTGTGTGTATAATGACGTGCTTATAAAAGTTCCTTTTGCAGCAGTGTGTGTGTGTGTATGTGTGTGTGTGTGTGTGTGTGTGTGTGTGTGTGTGTGTGTGTGTGTGAATGATGCTGGTGTTGAAAGAATTGTGGTTAGAATTTTGTCAAACTGCCATCGTGTTGATTTTGCAAAAAACAACCTTGAAGTGACCAGAAGCTGCTTTTCTTTCATGTAAAAATATTCACGAGGAATCTGACAAAGCAGGACCACCAATGAGAATGTTCACATCCTACAGGATAAAACCAACACTCCAGGATAAAGTGCTTCCTTTGAACCAAATGCTTTTGGTTTTGCACAGAAAAAAAAAAACACATGTTATAAGCTGTACATGTGCCTGAGCATTATGTTATGACTTTTTTTTAAACGAGATGATGGGTTCAAACACTAGGGGGGTTTATTTAGTCCTACAACAGGAACTTTATCCATCTTATCAGTTAACACTCACATGCGCACACTCGCGCGTGCGCACACACAGTGAGTGCTCTCACCACAGCTGGAACATTCTTCTGCTACACCACACGATTCGCTCCATCTGACTGCTCCGCTTCACCATTAGCCGATGATTACTTAACATGCCTAATGACCTCTAATAACCCAAACAAGCTTTCTAGAAATGGTTTATTCTGAATCTAAATCATGACGATTGTGTTTGGCTGCATAAGGACGTACAAACAAACCGTATCACCCCTGGGAATTACATTTAGACCCATAAACCAAAAATCGAGCTTGTGCCCCTGCCTCATTAACTACAGACATCTTTCACTGAATAAGTCAGGATTAAAATACAGCAGGCACGCCTGTACAGGAAAACAACCCATGGATGCTTCGTTGCTTTCCATAAGTAGATTGTCCCATTGTTGTTGTTTATTCCTCTAATAGCACAGCAATTTGGTAGCAATAACATGCTTTTTTTTATTAAAGATCCAATACTGTATTTTACTGCTTCTAGACCAAGTTAAGACCAAGGACTCGGAGCTCCTACCTTGGTCTCAATCTGAAAGACCCCTAATGGATGAACATTTAAAAAAAAAAAACCTTTTACTCCTCATCAAGACACTCTGTTTCAGTGTCTATTTTATGTGCTCCTGCTGAGATCACGCCTCACCAGAGAACAGCAGAGCTGAGCAACAAGTCGAATGAGGACATCTTCTTTTATGAGGTCACTAAAAGATTCCTAAGAATACATTAGGAATATCTGGGTAGGGACGGGGAGTCACTGGGACAAGGAAGCATTTAATGTTTTTAAATGCTTCCCCCTTTTTCTTCTTCTTTTTTTTGGGAAGTCTGGACTGGAGAGTCTGGCTTTAAAGGACCGGGAAGTTGAGATCTATACAGTAGGTATCCGTGGTGCAAGAATACAATAGAGGCAGATAGAGCAGGGCTAGAGTGAGAGAGAGAGAGAGAGAGCACCACCACAACCTCTAGACGTGGAGGAGCAGTGGGAATTTGGAAAGGTTGAGCACACTGTGGAAAAGGTGTTTTAGATAATGGAGAAAGAGGACAAGGAAGAAAGTATTCAATGGGTTTCTTAAACTGAAAGGAAGATGAGGGAGATCAAGATCAGAATGGTGGTAATGCAACATGGTGGATGCGACTGCCCGTAAACAACAACAACAACAACAACAACAGCAACAACAAAAAAAGAAGAATACAGTAGAAAAAGAAAACAAAGTAAGGAAAGTTTTGTCTTATGTTTTTTTTTTTTGCTTGTCATTTTTTCCTTTTAAACACTGATGTTAACACCCAAGTTCTGATCTGTTGATGAGTAAATGTCAAATTAAAGTAGAGATAATGAGAATTTTGGTGGCACGGTGGTGTAGCGGTTAGCACTGGTGCCTCGCTCTTCCAGGATTGAGGGTTCGATTCCCACATCGGCTTAGTGCGAGTGGAGTTTGCATGTTCTCCCTGTGCTTGGTGTGTTTTCTTTGGATTCCTTCCACAGTCCAAATACATGCAGATTTGGGGCTCCCAAATTGCCCGTAGTGTGTGTGTGTGTGGCCTGTGATGGATTGTCACCCTGTCCAGGGTGTACCCTCAAGTCTCCTGGATAGGCTCCAGGCCCCCTGTGACCCTGTACAAAACAATTGGCATAGAAGATGCCGCTTTGTTCCAAATTGTCTGGTTTGTTATTTGTTTTTAATTGGGTGTGGTGGCATCCCCTTAACATTCATCTCCAAATCAAACCTATAACTGAGAATTTGTTTAAAGTGTATTACACAATAGCACACGTAACCTTTTTTTTAATAGTACATCTTAACTAGAACCGGTCACAAGAACATGATTGGAGTTGGAGAAAAACAAGCCTGGTTTTAGATTAAACGAGGAGTTTAGATAGTAGGTGGCGCAGTGCCAGTGAGAGCGGCGGGTTTCGGTGGGTCGAGTCGAGCACTGAATCAGTATCCTGTTTCAAGCCCTCCCTCCTGTTTACACAGCCCTGCTGGCCATGTGGTACTCCACCAGCAGGAAGTCATGGGTGTTATACCACTGTGAGCACACACACACACACACACACACACACACACACACACACACACACACACACACACACACACACACAAAGAAAAAAATAAACTCATGTTTTCAGTGTCTTCCTTTTATTCACCCACATTATATCCACCCACTTTTAATTTCTCATATAAACACATGTGGACACTTAATCAGGTTCCGAACTGAGGTGAAGAACTTCGGTGTGAAACTTTAAGGCACACATGCAGGCACAGACACACTGGAGCCTTCATTGTGTAGACATGGATCCAGACAAATGCCTGGCTTTAGAGTTCAGGACTGATCAGAAATGAGCTGCTGTACACTTCAGTGAAGCAGTAATTCTACCAGTACAGTTCTGCCACTGGCTAGTGTGACAAATGACACACAGGTAAACTTGCGAAAGTGGATTTTATGATTAAAAGCCTTAAAACCTAAGAGGCACAACAATATATACTGTATGTGTGTGTATGTATATATAGTGTATATATACACTGTATATATATAATATGTAGAGTTATACACACACACACTGTATATATGTATATATAATGTTAATAGGGATGCTTCAGATGTGTATTTGGCTTTTTCGGATTTGTCAGGCAGAACAAAAGTTATTCTTTTATAATGTGTAAATTGTACCAGTACCGGAATATGGGAACGATGTCGCAAAGATGTAGAACTCCCAAAATGAGCATTATTTTTATTATTATTATTTTTTGTATATAAAAACAACCACTAAAACACGTGATCATGTGTGTTTATGCAAATATTTTTTTTTTTTGCTCAAGTTTGTATAGTTGGTTAAAATTAAAAAAGAAATCCTGTTTTCTGCTGGGAAAAAAAAATGCTATCACTCCATACTGCACAATCATGAGCTCTATATACAGGATGTTTGTTAAACAAATGCAAAACTCTACAAAATGGTTAAAATAAAGGCTGCAGTTGTTGGTGGTGTAAGTAAGCACTTGAACGATAGGAATACAGGCACCTATAACAATCAATGTACGGCTAGAGATCGATCTAATGCATTAAGACACTTTTATTTATTTATTTATTAAAACACTAAAGTAGAAATACACAGTAGTATACATATTACTTATCCACAATATGACTACGACCCTGTATTCATTATGCTCTCGACCAGTTCTTGACCAGAAACCCCCCTGTGGAAGTAAGATTGTTTTTGGCTCCGAAACCAGACATGCTGAGTACATTTTCATTTGTAAGTTCAGTGTAACAGCATTTTGTTAAATGCATACCCAGGTAGCTACATCGCTCAACAGGACTTGGCAGGAAAGGAACAACAGTGTGTGTGGGGGGGTGGGGGGGATGGGGGGGTGATTGGGAACGATTCAATAAGACCCAAATGGCTAAACAATGTTTTTTTTTTTTTCTGCGTCTAATATTGTTGGTGTTCAAGTCAAACCAGGACTTTTGTTATTTTGAAAAATAACAATACACATGAGAGTAAAATGTACACTGCATGCTTCACGTCTGAAACACTGGCCTCCCAGGAATTCCTAAACATGTGGAAATGACTTGGAGCGAGGTCAGGACTGTACAGGGGGATGTGGTGATGACTCCTTTTATTCTTTGATTTTTCAATGGGCCCTGAGCCACCTTGTCCCAGGATCATCACTCACTGCCTTCTTTAAATCATTTGCACCACTCAAATTTTTACTTTGTTTAAGAGTCTTATCTCTGTTACTGCGTTTAAAGTCTCCTGTAAATGTGAAATGGTTTTAGATCTTCACTCACAAGAAATTTCATCACAAGCCCTGGTTTGACTTGTACCTTCTCCAAATCAGTCAATCTCATAGCAGGAGAACAATCTATAAGATCATGCAGATACATTTCCACATTCAGATTAGTAAACAGTATGGGGAAGCGTGATCTCAGAGCCGTTGACTTCAGCATGGGTGTTGGTGTTAAATGGGGCGGTGTGAGAATTGGTGAAACTCTATCATCTCTAGAGTTTGCACAGACGTGTGGAAAAAAAAAAAACGTAAAGCATCCAGTAAGCAGCAGAACAAACCTGGGGAGGGGGTGTAGGTAGATAGAAAAATGTTGTCTGGTCTTTTGTCTATTCTTCAACTGTCCAGCTTCAGTGCGTCTGTGCTGAGTCTTGCCTCAGATTCCGATTTTTTGTAGTCGTAACCTACCTGAAGTTGACTTGTGCTTTCTGAGATGCTTTTCTGCTGACTATGATTGTACAGAGTGTCTGAATGTCTGAATAGTTTCGCCATTGGAAGGGTGTTCCCAGACACACACACACACACACACACACACACACACACACACACACACACACACACACACACACACACACACACACACAAAAGACCAGACTGTGTGGTCACTCTGTCCAGCGCCACCCTCGAGGGGATTTCTTCAACACTCCTATGGAATCATAACGCTGAGAGAAGTAACTGTTAGTGGTAATGCAGACGGATCGAATATCCCTGAGTTGACCGGATCGGAATCCAGAGAGCGTGGAGTTCCTTCCTATCCTGGGTACAAGACACTGCTGAACGGGAGAAATTAAACCCAAGCGTGTCTTAAACCTGGCTTTGTTTTTTTTGTTTTTGTTTTTTTCCGCTCTTCAAAATAGTCTGTGTTGTTTATATTCTTTAATGATTAGTAGTCGTCTTATTTGCAGTACAAACCGATAAGAGCATATGTCATCCAGCGATAATGTAGTTGACAAATAGCGGTGACGCCGATAAGTAGCAAAAGCCGTCGTGATTGATTGCTAATAATCACCGCTTTCCTAGCGCTCGATATAGTATGATCCCGCAGCGTCGCTTCCGTTACAGGTGTCCGTTAGCTCAGAGCTCATCGCCTGCACTTGGAGGGGGGTGAGGTGGGGAGATGTCAATCTTGCAGGCGGAAATCGAAAAATAGATATGTAATGCATAATTGATAGATTTAATCCCAGCACTGAGGGAAGACCATCGGTGTGAAAGCATTTATCAAGCTGTGAGACTGCAGAGTTCCTAACTAATATAAATAAACACAGAAGACCTCATCTCTCTCAGACTCTCATGCATCTGAACTGATATGAACCAGTTTAATACTAAACGGTTCCAAAGAGCTTTCTCTATATGATCCCCTGCTACACTAAAGCACTTATCCCAGTGTGTCAGTAGTGCTTGGATACCATTAAGGAGTACATTTTTCCAGTATAGAGCCATGATGCTTTACGTTGGCCTCCCAGGAACTCCTCGGAGCGAGGTCAGGACCGTACGGGGATGTAGCAGTAACTCCCAGCCAAGGTCGTGTAATGTGCAAGTGCTACAGTATATGCAGTGTTGTCCTTCAAAAATGATCAAACCATACTATTTATTTATTATGATTGTGCACATATATTTCAAGGGCATTTTGAGAAACGCAGTTATTTTATATTATGGATAATAATGAAAAGCGATGCAAAAGAAGCCTGTAAATCGAGACAAATAAGGCTGGCTATTCAATTAGGACGTTTTAATTTGTGTCTGTGATTGATGAGCTGCATACTGTGAGCTTATGGAAGTTGGAAGCTGCAGAAATTATATATCATAATGGTGATATTGCCACCCCCTCAGGATTGCACTTTCCCTCATGTTTTATAATTCACACAGAATTCATGAATTTGGCTTTAAGAGACGCCACAGCATGCGCTGTGCAAGCAGCGTGTAGCTTCCTGGGCTCAGAGTCTAGTTTACATTTAAGCATTTGGCAGACGCCCTTATCCAGAGCAACTTACATTTTTATCTGAGCAGTTGAGAGTTAAGGGCCTTGCTCAAGGGCCCAATAGTGGAAACTTGGTGGTCGTGAGGTTTGAACCAGGGACCTTCTGAACCGTAGTCCAATGCCTTAACCACTGAGTGTTAAGGTGTTACTGGTGCACATTTACATCACTCACCAAACTCAGAGCTCGCTGTCTCCCCATACAGTAACTGAGCTGCATTTAAACCCCGCCTCTAGGATCGGCTCCCATTTCAGAGCTCTGGTCATCAAACCGGATTATAGACAGAAGCTGAATTCTTGTAGCCAGTCATACAGTAGAAGGTGGGATTTGTTAGTATATATTTTACATTATACTCCTCATAATGCTAGAACAAGCCCAGTGCTGTCTATTGTACTCAGTAACTGATCGGTCTTAATCTCGGCTGGTTCTTCTGTTCATTGTTTTCAGTGCAATACACTTCTAACCCTAGGTGAGTGCAGTGTGTACATCTGATCTACTCTATATGAGATGTTTTTGTGTTACATGCTAACTGTTTCCTGTTCTTTGAACCTCCCGTATGGCATGTCACACACATCAGACATTTCAAAACGTCAGGCCACAAACCCTTTTCACACAGGTCTCTTCTCGAGCGTGTGGCTTGAATGCTTCTTGGTCAATTATAGGTGAACAGCATTCATTAACATATCAGCATACAAGAGTTCTGTTTTATCAAATTAGAAAAAGACGCGGGTGTCAGTGTTTAGTCTATGAAAACATACCACAGGCCTGGTTTAAAAAAAAAAAAAAAAAAAAAAACTGTCTTGTTCATTGCAGATAACCACCCTGATTAATCACAAGGACAAGCTGAAGAAGAACGAGAAGACCTCGCGGGCCATCCAGAGGGTCGGCCAGGCAGTCAGCGCCGCCGTGAGCCGCTTTGTTGCCGTCGGAGAGGCCATTGCGCTGGAGAACGAGGAATTAAAGGAAGAAATGGGTCACGCCTGCTTCGAGGCCAGGCGAGCAGGTTGGTCTGTAGTTAACCACGCTATGAACTTCACGACTTTTCACAAACCCTTCATCCACTTTGTGTAAAGTGGAGCAACATGCCGCTCAGCTCGCTAAGACATACAGAGAGGCCATTAAGAGAAGCTTTGAATATTCATTGGTTTTCATGCCCTTGTTTTTACTGAATTGTGTCTGCACAAGACGGAGAGAGTGATGCCGTTTCTTCTTTCCTCCTGTTGTGCGAGGCGAGCTCTCTAACCTTCTGTCTCATCCTGAAGAGCAGATCTAAAAATACAACCCTCAAATGCTTTACATGTCCGTGCCTCATTCCTGGATTACTGTCAGTGTAGCAGATGCAGCAGGCATCGTTTCCACTGTTGAATGCGCTTTCTTGGTAATTTGTTTTTTGAAGAGTAAGTCAAGTCCAGAAGTATTGGCATCCATCGAGGGACAAAGAATAACATGCAGCAGTAGTATTTTACTGTACTATACTATACTGTACCTGTATATAGTAGAGATGTGGGATTCAGACATTACAAATAGACACTGCGGTGCGATATACAATATTTTCAGTGTTTAAGTGAATGTATAAAATGTCCCTGTATATTGTATGAGTGTGTGTGTGGGCATGCGGGATTCATATGTGAATCAGTCCGGGAGCACAATGACCAAATGACATCCGTTCGAGTGCGCGGTAAGCACCATGTAGGTTGCCTTTAAATGAGGTCAGCTGACCCCGCTGCGTCACCAAGATCCCCCTCTTGATTTGGAGGCGCTGTCTCGCTAGAGTATAAAATAGAACAAAAACACCAAACCCGTGTGTTAAAAAAAAAAAAAAGCTTTACCTGTATTTACCTGTATTTGTGTCAAAGGTGTATAAAACCCACTTATCGGACTTGCGAACAAATCTGACTTACGAACGTTTTCCCGGAACGGAACTCATTCGTAAGTCGGAGACTTACTGTATATTTGAATCTATTACATTTTTAAAATCTTTTTAATCATAGTCTGTGATTAATCATGATTAATCATGAATCATGATTAATCACATATTTAAAATACTCAGATTCACTTGTATTATAAGCGTGCCATGTTGGGAATAAAGAAAAGCATGATAAACTGGATAGAGGAAACATTATGTGGTTTTTAGAATATCTCTAACATTTAGCAAATGTTAAATTAAAATCTCTCAAATGGTCCTGGGTAGTATGGGGGCAACCCACCAAGGGCGGGGAAATTAACAACCTACAGTCTTACCTGCCTGAACCACCACTCCCACAATTTACATTTAATGTATTATTATTTAATAATGTATATTATTACTGGGTATTATCTAAATTTCCATACAGAAGCTCTTTATAATGAAACTTGCTGTTTAGCACACCTGGTGATGTTTTCTCAGTCGTCGTCTTATCCATTAAACCATTTTTAGTGCCATTATCACATACAGCCGGGTAACCACGCTGCGATCATGGGAAGCCATTAGGGTCAATCTTGGTTAAATTGTATCAGGTGGTCACATCCTCAGTATATATCAGAGGTTCTGAAAGCCAGAGGATAAATTACAGCATGCTGTTATAACAGATATTGCATTTATTATTGAATGTTTATATTAATCAGTCTGTTTAACTGGCCCCTTCCATTCGAACAAGTCAAACTCATTTAGCCTATAAATAATGCCAGCTTGGAGCTAATATCCTCTGTGTGTGTAAACGTAAGGAACCACAATGGCTCTAACGCTTATGAAAATTATATTCATTAAATGAATCTGTATTGAGATAAATCGACGCTCAATCTTTAGTATGCCGTGATGAAGTGCAGTTTGTAGATTTTAACATTTATTTTTTTTAAGTAATAATACTCTATATAAAAGTAAGCTCTGTAAAGCATTGTTTACAAAAAATATGATATTATATTTAATGATGCTTTGCATGGAAATAATAACAGCACTGCTTGCTCTCCCAGGAGGCACTGGAGCCTCTTCCTGACTTTAATTCCACCTGCTGCATAAAAATCTACATTAAGGTCCCATAGTTTAATTATAAATCTATCTTCTTATTCAGATTTGCTTTAATTTCTCGTATGTATACACGAGAGAAACAGTAAAAGAGCCTAGTCAAAGGCAATTATTGCTTCTGGAGATTACAAAATCTTTTTTTTTTTTCTTTTTTCCAGTTTATTTGAATTGCCCTGCTGTTGTGCCAAAAAAACTACTGTACTTCACAAACTGAAAGCAGTTGTATTAATTATAGATGTACTTATTAAAGCTCAGCAGGAACCCTAAGACTGGAGGAGCATTGTGATTTATGACATTCAGGACAGAGGTTATTATTTCATCAAAAAAAAAAAGCTTTGATAAAATGATGTTGAATTAAAGTCACAAACACAAGGTCGCAAATGCAAGCATAAAACAATGAAACCTGAGCCTTTATTATTGGGAGCGTTTATGCCGATTAACATCCGTTCACACAGTGCTATATGGTGTTGTAAAGTTACTTCAATGTCTGTTCAATTTTCTATTGGAAAATGACTATTAAATGCACAGCGTCCAAACTGCATCACAGAACCATTAACCATTTTATTATAATTTTAATATAATGTAGTTTTTGGCTACATTTTGAATGTAATATTCCAGTGCTTTTTGCGCTTGTACGGTACAGTATGTGCATTTCCTATCATCAGCAGCATGTCCCCTAGTGGTCCAGTAGCACGCAGCACTCCCACCTGAATTCGAGTCCCTCTCAGGCCATCAGTTTGGTATTAATGTTGTTTTGAAGTCGTTCTTGCGACATTGTATTAGTGGCATTCATTTAACATGATCCCATCATCAAGCAGTCAGGGTTGTTCCGGCATCATTCCAGCAAAATCGTTCTACATTTCAAAACGTCCTAATGCCTGAAGTGTCCCCGATGTCTGTCTGTAATGTTGCCAAATGAACATCACCACAATGTTTTGGTAAGCAAAAAAAATTCTACCGGGAAATAAATTCTAATAATCACCCACCAGCGCATTAATCTTTGTTCTTATGAATCTAACCCATTAATCACATTTCGAAGTTAACGCAAATGAATCTTTGTCCGTCTTCATCAATGACGTCTGCTGTTGTACTCGAGCCCTTCTGGATGATTCTAACTCTTGAAACACCACATATGGGTCAAAATAGTGGGTGCCCAATTTTTTTATTTTATTTTTTTTACCACTGAATGTTTTTTCTTTGATAAGACAAGTTGTAATTCGGAAAGGAAATGTTTTCCAAACCACATAAGACGACACACTCCAGTTCTTTCACGATCCTCTTTCAGAGTGTTTTCAGCTACTGGAAATCCACAGAACGACGCCGGTACGTACACGGAGCCTCCCAGCGAGAGAGAGAGCGACCTGCACAGCACTGGGATTAGCGTAGCTTTTAGAGTTAGCAGCTCATTTCCCACAGCGCTTCCCACAGAGACACTCAGTCATGCGTCTAATCCTGCTGCTCATTCTCCTGACTACTCACACGGAATGAGCAAAAGTGTCAGACTAAATCCAGTGGTGCACATGGGAAACATCCGCGATGTCCCTCTCTAGGGGGAAAAAATATCAGAAAGTAGTGGTGTTAAACAGGACATAAGCTCTGTGACGAGGTTGTGCATTAGAAAGGGAAAGTAGAGTAGGGACAAGGTGGGAAATAAAACAGGATAAAATTGATTTAAGGAGTGTGGATGTTGAGGATGTATTTCACCCACTGTACATTTTTAAATAATACACTAAGAGTGTAAACTTTGTTTTTTTATTTTTTATTTTTTAAGCAAAGCCTTATTTCTTTATTATCCAGGATTCTTATGTGATCTACTGTACATAATGTTATATGTTGTATATCTATCGAACTTTGCTGTACATTTATATTGGGACTACCTCTACAAAATTTTCAAAGGTTTGGAGGGGGGAGGGGGGGGATCCTGAAAACGTAGACGTTCGTGTTTCACAAAATCTAGAACGGGCCCTCAAGCAGACAGTCCTCAGCTCTGGGTGAAAGCGCTTCCAAAATAAAAGACGATTGTATCGGTGCAGTGAGCTGTAGACGACTTTAAAGAGCACAAGCACCGAGGTCCTGTTCCTTCGCCCTCCAGGGCTCTTCTCTGAACACACTGCCTCGGGCCGTGTGACTCGGTTACGGACGCTCAGGTCGTTCACCCGAGGCTCTTCTTTTCTCTGCTCTAGGTATTCTGTCGTAAGTCCCCCATCTGAAGCAGGAATGTGTCAGTATTGTGGAGAACAACAGTGTTCCAAGCACAGGAATTAGAATGATTAATAAGAGAAAGAGGACGCACGCTGGCAGGCTGATTTGGCCCATATCGCGGGATCATTTTGCACGGGCGGACTGAATGCTGGATTTCTGGCTGCGACCCAGCTGCCGGATGCAATCAGAGCTTTAGTGTGATGTGTCTTTTGGAGAGCGAACTCGAACAAAACTAGAGAAATTATACAGAAAGGATGCTTTCACCCCAAACAGATGTCTCTATTTTTCAGTCTCACTCACTCTTGGCCACAGATTTTAGCCTCTTGGTTTCTGTATTAGATTCCTTTGATCTTTGAACATCTCAGCATATTTCTTTTGGGGACATCAGCTCTTCTTCAGCCTTATGTTGCCCCATGTGCCAAGCGTTGCCAGGCTAAGATAAAGCACTCCGTAGTAGTGCTTCCTGGGTAGTTAAGAAGACATGCAGATGATTGCCTGCTGCTCAAACACAATCGTGAGAACTTGTGCAGCAGACCAGCGATGAACAGTCATATGGTATTAGCTCTTACCCTGCTTAAAGGGGACCTTTTAGGCAAAATTCACTTTTAGTCATTTTTAGAGATTCAGATGGGTCTCCATGAACCCACCAAAAAATGAGTGAAAAAACATTGCCTGCTGTTAGTCTTTATTCTTTTTTTTTGTATTTATTGGGGTTTAAACAAACTAATCAGATTTCCCCCCTATTGTGACCTCATCTACCATGACACCCTCCTCTGACTCAACACCTATTTCTGATTCTCTCTAAGCATCCTCTAAAATGGTCTTTTTAGAGGAAAAGCCTGGAAATGAGTGGGAAATGCTTGATAGGGTCCCGGACATGGACGTTTCCTATTCCTGCATTCTGATTGGGTAGAAAAATCCACTTCCTTTAAGGGGGGCATCCATCAGTTCATTTAAAGCTACAGATGCTGAATCAGCGTTTTTCAAAAGAAGTGAAACAGAAAGACAATCAAGCTGCTAGAATTCAAGATCTGAGTTGTATTTCAGCTGGAAAGTGAACAGGCACATTTTGGTATAATTTTTGGTATAATATGGGACCTTCAGAGGTGTGGTAATATTGGTTGGGTATCATTTGACAATTTCCTCCAGGTCCTTGAATAAATACATCTAGAACAGTGCATGTGTTTTTACGGTTGTAAAACAGACCTGGATATAATTAAGCAATATCACACGAGCGGGAGTGCTGTTGTACTGAATATCAACATGGCTGTGATGCAGTCCTCCTGAAATCCATCACAACAGTACGACCTCGAGTGTGATATTGCTTTTATACACCAGTTCCAGAAATGCCATTTATCATCAACAGATTATGATTTGCTTGTTTTGCTGAACACATATCCTTCCTCAACTGGCAGACCTAGCATTGAGCTAGCAACCAACAGTTAGCAACTGACGGTTACAGAGAAAGTAGTTTTAAATTCTTACCGGTACAATGTAGCCAGAAGGTGAGGAGAATAAACCATGGAGGTGGTGGACCGTCCATATCAGAAGTGAAGACTATCACGTGTTTCCTCCGAACCGCGTGACGCGAGCCGACTGCATCTTTTCGAACTGCTCGCTCACGCACCGTTGGGGGCAGCGTAACACACTCGGAGGACAGCGCTATCCGCTCCTTCTGCTTGCGTGAGCTCACAGATGCCCCTGATTGGCTGCAGAGCCGTGATTAATGTGGGAGCACTAAGTACCTCTCATCCCTCCCCTCTGAGAGAGCTCGGCCAATCAGCTCTCTCTAGACCTCCGGCTGCGAGAGGTTACAGCATCACCCGGGAATAGAACTCGCGACTGTTCTGACCTACTTTCATCCGTGCTGTGACCAACAGTTAGTGTAATTGATGATTGTTAGAACATCTGTGACACGGAGAGATACATATAGTTAAATGTCCCAGTGCTGATATACCGTATATCACCACTCGTGGAAGGAATGTGTCTTGTCCAATCAGATCGCTCGGTCGGAACTACCGGTTACTGTATAATTAAGACTTTATATTAGATTAGAGTAAAAAATGGAGCAGGAAAAAGCAAAGGAAGCTAAATGGCTCCGGGAGCCCTAATGGGAATAAGTACTTTATTTATAAGTTACAGCATCACTTTCTTTTGATAGAGATGAACTGAAGGTCATGTTTTAAGTGTTGAATGGTTGGATTTGTGCTTAAATTAAGGAATATTTTCATTTGAAATTTAGGAAATCATGTTAGCAGCTTACACAATAATCAGACTATTGAACACTTGCGTCCTAAGATTAATATTAATTTACATTATTTTGAGAAGCTTGGTGCTGATTATTGTCGTGTGTATTTTAAATTGGGCACCGTCATTGTAAAATAATTGAAATTGATATAAACAGTGTGATCTTGTATATAATACAGTGTGTTTTGGTGTGTGTGTCTGTGTGTGTTGTAGGAACGGCTATAGCGCAGCTGACAGACATGTGTGGCGCCGAGCAGGGCGAGGCCGATGGTTGCAGCAGCGTGTTCAGTGACAGGATGGGCATGGTTAAGGCAGCTCGCTTGCTCCTCTCCTCCGTCACCAAAGTGCTGGTGCTCGCAGATCGCATCGTCATCAAGCAGATCGTCAGTTCCCGCAACAAAGTAAGAAGCTGCTATTACCTCACCCTCACACAAACACACACGCACACACTCCCTTTCATCTTCTCTCTGAGAAATATACACAGAGTACTCCAAATCACTCATTATAGTGAACCCTGTAACTCAGAAGTCTCTCTCTCACACACACACCACTCACTTCACTTTCAGATCCTATCATCGACTTTCAGTCGTGCTTCTGGAGATAATTGACGAGAAGCAGCACACCTAGCATGGCAGGAGAACAGGACCGGTTTTTGATTGTTAAGAAGAGCATACAGTATGCCTGCACGTGTGCACGCTCTGAGCCAGGGCTAATCACATTTACTTACAGCTGTTTGGACAGGCAGGAGGCAGAGCAGCTCTCTATTAGAGAGGAACCCGATTGAATTTGTCCCTGTCCAGGTCTGATAACACCCACTGCTGGCAAGGAGCTTCAAATAGCAGCCGCTTTATCTTTCTCTCCCAGTCCAGGCTTCTCTTTCGCTCCTTCCACTCACTGTATCAGTCCGTCCAAAACTCGGAAACTCACTCGCTTCCCCCCCGTAAAGTTCGCCTATGCCTTTGGTGAGAGCATTATTTAAATTTACTTACAGCTGAAACTTTTCATGCAACAGGACGAGGCAGTACAGTACCTGCAACTCAGACTGACACACACTTGGAGATATGATGACCTTCCTTCCTAGTGATGCAGTGTGTGTTAGTGTCAGAAGCAGTTAGATTTAATTGATGTCTTACAAAGTAATGGTAGGGATTCCCAAAGTAAGGGGATGTGATCCCATGTTGGGTCACCGTGGGTACAAATTTCCTCTTTATTTCTAAAGCTCTGTTAAAAACATAAAAAACTAGTATAGTTCAGCAATAGAAACTAGACATGTTTTCCCATGCTCATTTAATACCCCTATCGAAACTAGTGTTGTACCTCAAACCCGGATTTTTGATTGTGTAGAATAACAGAACACAGTTATGAGACTACCTTTATGTCTCTATATAATTTCCTGCTTCACTAATGCACTTATCCAAGGGTTTCACTACTGCTCGGATACCATCAAGGCAGAAAGTTTTCTTATTAGGTCAAAGCCATGATAAGACTGCCTGTTGCACGTCTGAAACACTGGAACTCCCAAGAACTCCTTCAATGGCCTTCAATGGAACTCGACTTTTCTAGATTAGAAAAAAAAAAGTTCAGTTGTAATGGCAGAGTTTAAAATTTTATCAGAGTTTTTGGCAGAGTTTTTATCATGATGACAACAAAATTTTGAGAGAGAGAAAACTTGTTGTTTAACACTGTGCATAAACTCGCTGAACACTTTACTGTTTTCACACTAGGCATGATTAGCTCATACCATGCCCAGTATGGTCGCTCCTCGTCCTCACGTCCTGACTGGCCAGCATTGTCATTATTATTGTTCCGTACTTGAGTACACTTTTATATTCATGCGTTCCGATACAGTGGGTGGCAATAAGTTAGTTTGCAAGCTAGCGGTAAACACAAAGCGAAGAAGAGAACAAGGAGGGCAACCACTGGTGTGTGCCTAATTTCACTGATCCATCCATTCATCCATCTAGGAACCTTTTAATTCCCATGTTCACAGCATTCACACACTCATTCACACACTACGGGGAATTTGGGAACGCCAATTAGACTAATCAGCATGTCTTTGGACTGCGGGAGGAAACTGGAATACCCAGAGGAAACCCACCAAGTACAGGGAGAACATGCAACAATATTTTGGAAAAAATCTCACTAGCAACCCTCTCGCCTGCCTTCCTACTATTACCAGCAGTGTATGTGTAGTTCAGAGGATGAGGACGTGGTGTGCAAATGGAGGAGACGGACGTGTTGATTCTGTTTTCAGATGCGTTTGGCTTTAACGTCTGGTTCGAGTTTGCGTCAGAATGCACTATATGGAATAATTTCCATCTTGGGTGAGGATATGTGCTTAAAATCAATTATCATATGCGGTTCTAATGACCAGGTCCATTGTGCATATTGCCCTGGCTTGGGACCATTGTAAAAGAGCCCTTAAGGAAACACACACGCACAGCTTGCAGAATGTAAATAGCTGTAATGCATAATCAAACTAGAGCTCATTTTAATGCAATATTCAATATTGCTATACTGCTCCTTGAGGAAACCAGTCCTCCTTCACAGTTTTTTTTTCTTTTTACTTATGTGTGCCTGAGTTGTGTGACTTAAATAAATTTACATAATAGCTAGAGACTCCCAGCTTATGAGAAAATGTCTGTAATTAGCCACAAACGCCATAAAAGCTCTTAATACAAAAGCACCCCCCCCCCCCCCCCCCTATTTCAACAGGGCTGATAATGCCTCTGCGTGGACAGCCTCATTAAAGCCTGGTTTCTGCTTCTGTCTCTGAGCCACGCCCAAAATAAACATCTAAGAGATGAGTAGCAGGGTTGTAGTTACAGTATTCGCGGATAGAAATAAGTGAAACCTCTTTGAATAAGCGGGTGTGTTGAAGGTTTCGTTGTTACCACATCAGGAGAAGATGATGTACAGTAGCAGAGCACAGTCTGAGCAGAAAGAGAACGTCAATGTCTTATGTGGATGTGTGTTTGCAGGTGCTGGTGACGCTGGAACAGTTGGAGCGAGTCAGCACATTTCAGGAGTTTGTGCAGATCTTCAGTCAGTTTGGCAACGAGATGGTGGAATTTGCACATCTTACAGGGGACAGGCAGAATGTAAGAGCTCTCAACATGCACACACACGCACGTACACACATGCGCATGCATCCTTGCTCGTCCCATGCTTACTAACTCACGAAGGCTGCAGATAAGCGAACGGATTGATAACAGTGCTTCCTGTGAACCTGTGCTAAGAGGTTTACCGTACACCGTGAGAAAACTAGAGAATGCCCTGTTTTCATGGGACAAATATTGGAATTAGTCTCAGACTAAGATGGACCCACTCAGTCAGTTATAATAAAATGATATATAATTTCTTAAATGTTGTTGTTGTTGTTAAGTATCACTCACTCATCGTCTATACTGCTTTATCCTGTATTCAGGGTCACGGGGGGCCTGGAGCCTATCCCAAGAGACTTAGGGCACATGTCAGGCTACACCCTGGACAGGGTGCCAATCCATTGCAGGGCACAGACACACACACACATGCTCTCACTCATTCATACACTACGGGCAATTTGGGAAGGCCAGTTAGCCTAATGTGCAGGTCTTTGGACTGTGGGAGGAAACCGGAGTACCCGGAGGAAACCCACCAAGCACAGGGAGAACATGCAAACTCCATATATGCATTGTCAGAAATGAATGTAGAGTTTGTCAGTAATATTGGAAAACATGAGATCATTCGTCCAATTATGTGGTGATAAATACGTCTGAATGCAAAATGGTACATGTAATAGTTGAATATCCCAGTTTACATCTCAATTGCAGCGTTACAATAATGACATTGTAGTTTTTTTCTTTCTTTCTCCCAATCTAATCATGCAGCCGTAAGCACCGCCCAGTTTAGTCGTGCTAAATGATGACTAGCTACAGACTTCTACAAACCTGCAGTCTGTAGATTCCCTGTTTAAGGTCAATCTGCATTGGCAAATCTGACCGCTCCGGGTCCTCTTGGTGTAAGGTTACATCTATATAATTACAACTCCATGCTCACACATCCGTATAGTTAATCAGCCCGAATTTCACCAACAAATTTATATACAGCATTAGGATATTAATAATTGATATTTCAAGGTGTGATATAATTGTGGAGTTATAATAATTCTAACATTCTGTTGGGGAGGTAAGATAGTAAGAAAAGCACACAGATAACAGTATTTTTTGTTTTTTTTTAATAAATATAAAAAAAGCCATATTTTAATTCATTTATCTATTTTTAATAAATCTATGTGGCTGTTTTTTTTTCCTAAAGTTTTTTTCCTCTTGTTTTTCTATTCCTAATTAATGGATTTCATTGCTTGTAACGCTATCCCTAAACACCTTTTATACTCTCTCCAGCTCAGTACAAGAGCGGCGGTTTATCTCTTATGTGACGGCTGTTTTTCTGATCCTATTGATTATTAACGTGACTCACAGCAAGCTGCCTGAGAGTCTCAGCCTATTCAAGGCTTATTTAAGACATGGGAAGGCTGAAATAAACATGTTTGTCTTCAGTTTAAGTATCTGGACTTTTTAATAAGGCAGCATCAACTGCAGCATGGTAAAAGCGATGGTCAATTTGAGCCTGCTCGGTCGCTTTAATATATCGGACACTGGGAAAGCGCCATTAAATGAGCATCAAATTATATTCTGTGAATAAAGTAGACAAGTTAGGTACTTCTTTTTTCAATACAAAGCCACAGGATGCAAAATTTAAGATATAAAATCACATGTAGACTCGGACCATTAGCACCATGCTGATACCTGCTGAAGGACAGAGGAGGGCAAAATATGAAAGATGTAACAGGAAGAAGTAAAAATACATACAAGGATAAAATAAAATAAAAAAACTTTAGATCTAAGATCGGTGAGAGTATATCGAGGTCAATGAAAAAAGCAGCTTTGCTCATCCAAGTACTGTTTTTGTTGATTTCTTTAGAACGTAAACAATAAAACAAAACGAAGAAACATAAACAAACTTAAAAAGATGTTTTGTTGCAAAACTGTTAACAAACCTCTTCTGCGTTATGATTGGGTAAAGGATTTCAGTCTAGTCTGTGATTGGTTATAACCTAGAGCAAAGAGGCGGGGCTTAACTTTTTTCAGTTTTTAAGCGCAGTTTAAAGGACCCCGAAGTCATTTTGGGCTTTGCAAGAAACTTTTGCGAGATCTTTTTTTTCTTCTTCTGCATTTTTATTTTTCTTCTGTGTATTTTTTCCCCTTTCTCATAGATATCTTATTTTGATCTTGGAGGAAATTTGATCTTAATCTACTCCGGCAAGACCAGATGCGTTTTGTAAAGTGCATGTAAATCTGGAGAAAATGTGACCTAAGGGTGGGGTGGAATGTATAAAGGTTTAAAAGGGGGAAAAATCTCTTTAGAAATTCTAAGCTAGGCCAAAATCCTTCACCTCGTGGCAGTACAGACTCGGCCAAATCTGTACATGTGGGTGACGGATTAAAGGGGAAGAACAACATAAATTGTGTCAGTACGGTGTTAGACCACAAGCTGCCAGAACAGATTCTGTACACCTTGGCCCAGATTCTTGTGCAAGTCTTTGGAACTGTACTGAAGGGCAGAAATTGTGTTTTTTTATAGTATTAATTTAAACATTAAGATATTTCCTCACTTGCAGTTTTGGTGAAGAGTGTTGTCCAAAATTTTCCATAGTTGTTCGAGTGAAGTGAATGACTGAGACATGTTAGTAGGGAGTGCAGCTTCACCATACAGGAATAAACCTAAACAATCTGATTATGCTGTAATTGTCAATATTCCGTCATGCAGTCGAGTCGGATCTGTGAGTAAAGCTTAGTGAGCGTTATCAGTACCCTGGTCTGTGTAATGCCCCAACGAGCGGAGCTCTAGAGAAGAGCAGGAAGCTTTAAAGAACTGATAAGAGTGTCTTATTTGATACCAGAGATGTCGCCTGCCAGTCAGTGTTTCACACACACATCACATCTCGATCTTACTGCAGAGCTTCCTTGGCAACCCGCCACCTCCGTCTATACAGCCTTATAAAGGGAAATATAATAACCCATAATCAGATCTTCTTTTATGATACATTGTTTCCTGGGAGAAGCAAACACACACACACACACACACACACACACACACACACACACACACACACACACACACACACACTCACACTCACTCACTCACAGACACACACACACACACGGACAACATATCAGTTCTCAGGTCCCTTGTGCAGAAGCTTTACTAGGTGCCAGTGAGCGAAGATCCTGCCAGAATGCTTTAGATGAATCATATCTCAGGATGCTACCTATGGGAAGCTGTGTGCTACTACAGTCTGATTTCAGATGCTCTCTGTCCACATCAGGATCTTCAAAAAGACCTCCTGATAGTCAGCTTCCAATTTAGCAAAGAGATTTAGCATGGAAATTCCATGGTGAGGAGCCATGCTGAACCTAAATGCATATTTTTTTAATAAACCGGACTATGGCAGTTCAGGATTTGTGCATTATGTCTTAAGATAATCAGTGATTCATGAAACCTTACTATCTTTGTATTTCTCTGTCTCTCAGGATCTGAAGGATGAGAAGCAGAAGGCACGCATGGCCGCAGCCCGAGCGGTCTTGGAGAAATGCACCATGATGCTTCTTACTGCTTCTAAGGTCTGTGTAGAAAGTACAGTGGTACCACCTGCTGTATTCCATGCAAAAAAAAAAAACCCAAATTGGTCTTATTGCACCAGTACTTTTGCATTTCCTTGTTTTTTTATTTTTATTTTTTTTAAACGAATGTATTGAGAAGAATAGCAACCAAAATGATACTCACTCATTCTGACTATATCACCTAATCCTGTATATAGGGTCATGGGGGGCCTGGAACCTATCCCAGGAAACTTGGGGCACTAGGCGGAGTACACCTTGGACAGGGTGCCAATCCACACACATACAGACATTCGCACCCTATGGGCAATTTGGGAACGCTGGTTTTTGTACTGTGGGAGGAAACCAAACAAGCATGGGGAGAACATGTAAAATCCATGCATCCAAATCAAATCCATCGAACCCGGATCCTGGAGGTGCAAGCCGATAGTGCTAACTACTAAGCCACCGTGCCACCTACCATAATGACACCAAAAGAGTTTCTTAAGGGTTCTTTGGATAGCTGATGCTTCTGGGGTGGAAGGCTCTCTCTTTGGAAGGGTTGCAGGGTTTCACATGGTACTGTTAGAAGTTCTGAACAACCCATGAGGGTGCTAGACCTTATACATTAATTTCGTCCAGTTGGTGGATTGTGACCTTTAATACATGTTGGCTTACTTTCAGTATAAGAATGCATTGTTTTGTTGTACCAGTCTACTACTAGGCATCAACTAATATATATATATATATATATATATATATATATATATATATATATATACACTTTAACAATATTAAACAAATATGACAAAACATATTTATTTAATATAATTGAATATTGAGTTGTAAATCACAGTATGGTTTTTGAGTGTGTATAAAACGTCTTAACCTTATTTTAAAGAGATAAACAATATTGGTTTATTGTCTGAGCATGGTCTGTTAGTCAGGATAGAAATATTACCATATTATTGCTCCCTCTAATTATTTTAAGGGGTACAAATATAATTTTTTTTTCACTTCATTGGTTTCATGATATTTTGGCATAAAGGCTTAGCCTGTTTCTGCACTATTTATTTAGTAAAGTGAATTTGAAAGTTCAACTGCTTCTCGGTCGTGACTTAATCAAATGTTGGTTGTAAGGCAAGATCAATATATCAAGTTATATTATTAATGTGTAAATGTAATATAACATTGCACCAAAAGAAAAGGAGCCATTTCAATTTGTGAGATCATTTTTGTGACTGCTATAGATCAGCAGGTGCCGTTTTTGTCTTCAGATTAACGACTGGACTGTGTGAGCGATTAGGATTGGATAATAAATCAAACATCATTGTACAATGTGTAGTATTGTAGCCTCACAGTAATGGAGTTCCGGGTTCGATCCTGTGCTCAGGCTGTTGTTCATGTGGAGTTTCACATGTTCTCTCAAGTTCTCAAGTGTAGCTCCCATATGTAGGTTGTCCCTGTTTAAAAAATCTGGAGACAAAAAATTGCCTTGAATTTATTTATATGCTATAGCATTATGATTTTTTTTCCCACTAACGTTAAGAGTCCCAAAATGTTTGGTAGCACAAAACATGATCCATGAAAATGTAACATGCCTTGGTTCATATTGAAAAACTAGAGTGTCCAGCACAAAACCCTGACCTCCACCATATACGGCACCTTTGAGATGAAGTGGAACGCTGCATGCACCCCAGGTGTTCTCACTTGTTGTTAATGCCTGGCCTTGCTATTGCTTTTATGACTAAATGAACACACATCCCCTCAGCCATGCTTCAAAATCTTGAGTGGAAAAGAGGCTTGACGGCCACATTTTATCTCATTATATTTCTGAGCAGTTGAGGGCCTCCCTCAAGGGCCCAACTGCAGCAACTTGGTGGTTAAGGCATTGTACTATGGTTCAGAAGGTCCTAGGTTCGAATCCCACGACTGCCAAGTTATCCCTGTTGGGCTCTTGAGCAAGGGCACATGTTTAATTAAATACAAATGTAAGTCTGCCAAATGCCTAAATGTAATGTGTTGGGGTTTGAACCTGGAACCTTCCGAGCGGAAGTCCAATGCCATACCCAATAAGCTACCAATGCTCTGCACAAGTAAAGGAGGGATCAAGTTTGTGCTGTCTGATGTTTTGGGATGGGCATAGAAGTGTGAGGGTCAGATATCCACATCCATATACACAGAGAGAATTCAGATGTTGGGCATCACATCAAGCTCTTGGAGGCCATAGTGGAAAGGACATATGTCTAATCAGTTCCAGAGGCCATCTGTCTAGATGTCTGGTACTTCTGTGCTGCGGTTCAAATCTTTAAACACAAATTTCTTGCTTTTCACTTTTGGTTAAAGCAGATTTTAAAGTGTGATATGTTTACTTGGGATCAAGAGAAACAGTTCAGGAAGAAGGGGAGGAACATCAGCTTGCTTTCATCCACTTGCTTTGTCAGTTATGAACACCGGCTAATTGTGTCATATCAGGCACCGTTACATGTTAATGCATCTTACCATCAGCTCTCATTCTCTCCAATTCATCCGTTGGTTGTTTTTCTCTCTCTCTCTCTAGACATGTCTGAGACACCCAGACTGCGAGTCTGCTCGGATCAACAAGAACGCCGTGTTCCAGCGCATGCGTCTGGCTCTGGAGCAGGTCATCGAGATTGTGACAGATGCCAGGAGCAGCGCAGAGGCCAAAGCACTGCCCATCAGTATCTATGCTGGAATTAAAGACATTAAGGTGCGGCTGTGGGCCAAGAGCTGTAAACACACACACAGATTATTAGTGACCTACTGATCCATTTTTTATATTAATATTTCTAACCGCATTCATGACTCAGATTGCCAGGCCAGTCATTCCTGCAGGTTCTTCTCTTATTTCAAAAGTCATGGGATATGCAAACTTTTGCACTCACGTGTTTTTTCAGCATAATAATACTTTTTCTTTATCATCCTCAAGGATTGCAATAATGTGTGTGTTGGTTTCAGAATAAGGTGGAGGGATTGAGGGAGTCTCTGTACCGTGTGCCGTGTGAGAGTGTAGCAGCACAGCTGGAGGCTCTGGTAGAACAGACCGAAGACTTCACCGATTCAGCGTACACTAGCCATGAGCAGCGTGAGAGCATCCTGCAGCTCTGCCACAAAACACGGCAGGAAACCAAGCAGCTCATCTCCGCCTGGAGTGAGGCAGTACGACTTACAAACATACGCACGCACGCACGCAGCACGCACACATACACCACCCACCCACGCATAGACATACTAGTACATGCAAAATAATAAGCCTTTGCTTATTTCACACACATTTCATTTGTTTGAGTAGAGTTTGTAAATAGGAGCAAGGCCGCTGCTGGAGTTTTGTAGCCACTTGCTACAAGTCGCACAAGTTCGCAGCCTTGCACAATAGGTGTACAATCCCATCATTCCTTATACTTTACCTCATAAACAGTACTTATTCTATACATTGCTAATTTATCAGTCCTTGGCTGTCTTTTATCCTTGACTGCACTTTTACTTTGCAAACATATTATAAAGACACACGCCCTTGACAGAATCTTATCAGACATTAGTGATGTCATGGAGTCACAGTTCATCATCTGTGTTGAAGAAAATGTACCTCAGTAAATGTTTCAATATATGAAATCTTCCCATAAGTGCTGGAAATGTGTAGAAATTGTAGGTTCTGTATTGTGTAGTGCACAAATTATAGGTTCTTTATTGTAGAAATGATTGGTTTTCTAGTGTAGAAATTGTCGGTACTGTAGTGTAGAAATTGTAGGTTCCGTCGGGTGTAGTGTAGAAGTTGTAGGTACTGGAGTGTAGAAGTTGTAGGTTCTATAGTATGTTGTGTTTATTTATATCCTTATAACTGTAGAAAGTGTAGGTTCTGTATTGTAGAAATTGTAGGTTCTATAGTGTAGAAATTGTAGTTTCTGTCAGGTGTAGTGTAGAAATTGTAGGTTCTGTATTGTAGAAATTGTACGTTGTATAGTGTAGAAATCTGTAGTGTGTAGTGTTGAATATGCAGGTTGTGTATTGTAGAATGTGTAGGTTCTGTAGTGTGTAGTGTAGAATGTGTAGGTTCTGTAGTGTGTAGTGTAGAATGTGTAGGTTCTGTAGTGTATTGTACAGAAATTTTAGATTCTGTAGTATGTTGCAGAAAACATTGTGTGGGTTCACAGCTCAAACATTAAATTAATATGACTCAGTGAATTTTTTGTTCAGGGTGCTTTTAGACCTGTCTTTTAGAAAGGAAGAATACCGCAGTGTCAGGCACACCGTCTGAGCCCTGACTGGCAGTTGCATGGAGAGCATGTGTTAATGGAGGTGATGAGAGCAGGCACAACTGCTAAAATCAACGGGTAGAAGTCAGGAGGTTAGGAGATGAGAGCAGTTGGAAGGCTTGCACATGCAGTAGCCTATCTGGTGTTTGTCCTGACACCCTGCTGTAATCCTCCCCCTCCCGGAAAGTGAGTCGTGCCACCTGTCTGGCGTCTGACGACAGCAATAACATCCGAGCTGTGCTGTGCTAACACTTTAAGATCTTAAAGTGTTAGGAGAGAGGCACGCTCAGTGAGACGTCATATTTTAGAAGTATTTGTCTTGTCTATCTCTGGAAACATTGCGTTTTCTTTCTGTCCCATGTGACACGAGTAGCAGTCATTCAACGCCAAAGACGTGACAGAGGAAGTGGAGTTGGCTATTCTGAAGACCTGTCAGAGTCTCGGGGAGCTCAGACGTGAGGTAAGACATCTGGCAGCTACACAAAAGAATTCGATACTGATATTTCCTCCATCTATACTGTACCTTTCACTCACACTTTGCATATCGTGCCCCTTTTCAGCTCCACAAGGTAGCAGTGGGGCGGGCCAGCGAGCTGTTAAAGCTGCACTCCGATCACGCCGTGCTCCAGGCCCTGAAGGCCACTGGAGGCGAGGGGAACGTCGAGGCAGTGGCCGAGTTCGCCCGTACACTCACCGAACACAGGGAACAGCTGGTGGAGGTCAGAAGCACAGGTTAAACCCAGATGGAGCATTAATTCTGTAGCTGTAGTGCTTACGTACGTCTCTGCATCTGTATGCTTGCAGACCTGCCGACTGCTGTGCCACATCTCGGGCACAGAGCCGCTGGAGATCACGTGCATCCACGCCGAGGAGACTTTTCATGTCATCGGTCCGCAGGTAACAAGGGACTAAAAGGGTTAGACACACACAGGGATGTGACACTTTGTAAAGGCCAGTTTACTCAGAAAGCATCGCTGAAGCGTGGAACAGATGTACTGTATCTCGATTTGAATCAGTGTTTCACTCAGTGTCAGCTCAAAATCCATCCTGACGTGCCATTTTTTTCCCTTTTTGAATAAAGGATGTTTACTAGGTTATTTTTAGTGCACCTGCTTCATTTGTTATTATTTTCTGTTTAAATATTGATTTGAAATATTAATAATACAAATTATAATTTCAAATTCTCAAATTAGCTCTTGTTTGTCACCACTATGAAACAGATGAGAGATTTCATGTTAATACTTGGTCATAAGCTTTGTGATCATGTATTAATCATTATTGAAGTGATGTCACATCATCTGGCTGTAATAACAAAGCGTAAAGGTCAATCAGCCAATAAGAGCGCAACAGGAGCAATAGCTTTAGGTGTGCATGTTAATAGAGATATCAATAATTCAGAAAAACAGCAGGATCCGTTCTATTAATAGGAACGCATGATCTTCTAGTTCGGAAGTGAAGCATGCACAAATACTGTACAGTAGCGCACGCTGAAATTCATGAGTGTCTGTTTCCCTCTCTGCTCAGATCATCTCAGCAGCTCAGACACTGGCTCTGCATCCCAACAGTAAGATAGCCAAAGAAAACCTGGACGTCTTCTGTGAGGCCTGGGAGTCACAGCTGTGTGACATGGCCGTCCTGCTCAAAGAGATCAGCGACGTGTTCGAAGGTCGCAGAGGTAACCCGTCATCATCAGCTCGTGAATATGTCACACCTTCAATCCTCTCATGCTAGTCAATAACGATGGAGATCACCAGGTGCCGATTCAATTTGTACAGGGTGATTCACTCGGACGAGGCCCCAAATATTCTATAATAACTAACAATGCTTTAACCACTGAGCTACCCATGACCTATATAATAGCTGAAATGGCGCAGGACACAATGGGTGACTGCGTCTCCGAGACGCCTCTCCACTCCCATTATTTATTTATTTTTGTTCAGATTGCCGTATCATAGCGACATTTATTACAGAATATTCAGGGCATCTTTCGAGTGAATTACCACTGTACGACTCTATACGTATCACGATTTAAAAAATATCCTGATTCAATATTCATTTTCATAAGATTTCATTTCACATATCATTCGCTCCTCGCACACAAGATTCCGTGCTGCCGTGAACAGTCTCGAGCCCGCCACCTGTGGGATCAAAGAGGAACTGCAGGATTTCATCAACTCAATTGTATACACATATAAATATAAAATTCATTAAAAAAATTTATTTTGGAGTCAGTGTGGTGCTGAATTTTGATATGTATCGATATGTAACTGGGTCCATCTTTTTTCCCCTACTAGTCATGGCTCTATCTTAGTCAAGAGCTGTTTTAATATATGGGACATCAAATTACTCTGTACTATATAGCTGTAGTATAATGAATAACTTTTTCGCCAATTAAGCAATTATATATACTGTATATATTTTTATTAAGCGAATCAATTTTCCATCTGTGCAAGGCGGCATGGTGGCGTAGCGGTTAGCACTGTCGCCTTGCATCGTCAGGCTTCAGATCCTACCACCCTCCCCCCCCATGCCCCTGAATATGGTCGAATCAAGTATGTTTTGATTTTATAAGGTTCTGTTTGACTGATAATTCTTATATAATCCCTCAGTCTCAGGAAAATGCTAGCTAACCTTCAGGTTCCATTAAACTAGAGATTATTATTCATGTCACATACCGTATAGAAAACTACTAAGATTTATATTTTAATGAATATAATGTAGGAAAGCTTCAGGAATGTTTGGGGTGTCGTTTGGACTGTGTGGGGAGTTTGTGTTGCATTCACACACAGTGTTGCATTCATGCAGTTCCTGGATGATGACTCACTGGCATATAGAACCTTGAACACATTTTTATTTTAAATAACTTTGAGTTTGAAGTAGATTTTTTTTTAAACGTCACAACAGCAGTCCCTTCCTCCCTGAATGCTAGATTAAGATCTTTTAATCCTGAGCTCATGTATTGTCATTTCACATTTGCTTTCGTCTTCAGACAATCTATAAAGGTCTGAGCGTAATATTTCGCAGACTCTCTCTCAGCTGTGCGATCCTGCAGATCAGTCCCCGTGTGTACAGAATGTTTATCTGAATGTCATCCTGAAGTGGCATCAGTACAGGGCTTGTCCACATGAAGGTTTTGTTCAAGGCCTAGGGCCAGGAGCTGTTATGAGCACGGGCTCTTTAAAAGGTCGTTTCTTCACATGATGAGATCTCTATCGTCATCGGCTTCTTAGGCGTGTCGGTTTGATATTTGCAGAGTCCGAAGAAGCTCCCTGCATTTTATTGAAGTTACAGCGGGACTGGCATAAATCTAGTCTCTTTTAAAGATGGGCAGCAGTGGCTCTTATGAGAATAGAGAAGCGAGGGAACGATCCAATAACAACACCTAGCTGTAGATTTTATTCAAATTTTAAATGAAATCAGTTCAACAAAGTTCACGACTTTATTTCCTTTTTAGGTGATAAAAGAACATATCTGTCATTACCTCGGCCAGGGGTGAGTATCTGTTAAAATGGCAATGATTTAAAAAAAAAGTTGTGGCACCTACAGTATGATGCCAATACAGTATATACACTGTATATACACATAAAAATACAAATACGGTATATATTTTCCAGCTTCAAATAATACAAGGGTGAGTCAAGAATTATCCGCATTTTTATCCAGTTATATTAAAACTCTGTTAGCTGCATCAGCGCTTTCCGTTCAAGGCTACCGTGCGAGCTAAAGACACTGAAGACACTGCCTCGCAGCTCAGTCTAAAACTTTTTTTAATGAGGGAATATGAAAGCTTGTCGGCAGATGGACAAAGTGTATTTAAAAGCGAAGAGATTATGTCAAAACATTATCTGTTTGTCTTTTCTCAAATAAATTCTTCAGCCAGAGTGCGGATATTTTTTGTCTCACCCTCAAATATACAGCATACCTTAAATTCATTCAAGATTTCTACTGTGCAAAGACTTTGCAGTACTTGTAATTCTGCACATGATGTAGAAAAAAATATATTTTCATTTTGCCTAGGTGCCGATTTAATCCTAGATTCTAGAAGACTATATTATAGAACACTATGTGGTTACAATTTTAAATAATCTTGGCTAATAATTTAGTAAAAATGCATTCCCCATCCCTAATTGTTTCATCAATATTTACAGTTTCTTCATGCTTTTTAATTTATGTACTCGTGATTTATTTATTTATTTTCCTTCTCATGCTTATTTTCATACACGCGGACACTTTTCCAATTTGACCCTGATTCTACTCAGAAGCACTCGGTTAATATGAAGACTCAGAAGACATGCAAACTGGACACAGAGGTACACAATTAAACATGATTCAGAGTTTGAGTTTTGCATGCTTGGCCAAAAGTTAAGCCGTTTTTAAACCTGGGTAATGTTTAACATGTGCATTTGTAGATATAGAGGGCAAAAA
>JAAGKR010003367.1:0-17359 GCA_011419295.1 Clarias macrocephalus | reverse complement strand
GTCATAATTATGACATAATAAGTCATAATTATGAGATAGTAAGTCATAATTATGAGATAATAAGTCATAATTATGAGATCAGGATGTCATAATTATGAGATAATTCCTGTGATTTTTTTTTCTTTTGTGAATGCAATGCGCTTCCGTATAGAACACTATGTGGTTACAATTTTAAATAATCTTGGCTAATAATTTAGTAAAAATGCATTCCCCATCCCTAATTGTTTCATCAATATTTACAGTTTCTTCATGCTTTTTAATTTATGTACTCGTGATTTATTTATTTATTTTCCTTCTCATGCTTATTTTCATACACACGGACACTTTTCCAATTTAACCCTGATTCTACTCAGAAGCACTCGGTTAATATGAAGACTCAGAAGACATGCAAACTGGACACAGAGGTACACAATTAAACATGATTCAGAGTTTGAGTTTTGCATGCTTGGCCAAAAGTTAAGCCGTTTTTAAACCTGGGTAATGTTTAACATGTGCATTTGTAGATATAGAGGGCAAAAATGCATGTAGATGATTTATCTACGTGATTAATGAAGATAATTAGGCAAATTCAATTGATAAGGAAAAAAATAGCAGATTGACTACTGAACATCTTATTGTGGTCCTATTGCTTTGTTCATTAGGGGCCAATATGTTGTGCTGGTCACGATCAGACCACCATCACGAAGGTTGGGCAGGACCTCCGGCTTCTAACCTCTGATGTAGATTCTGAGCTGGAGCGCTGGGAGAATCAGGAGCACGAGGTGGTCCGACACTGTCAGAGCATCTCCAGCTTGGCATACTCCATTTACCTCTTTACCAGGTATTGAACAAGGTCCTGTTCACCTTTCAGAATGTTAGCCAGAAAGAGTAATCTAAAATAATGAGACCTGGGCCCGTATTCACAAAGCTTCTTAAGCTTAAAAGTTGCTCCTAGTGATGAAATTCTAAGAAAAATCTTAGAATTATGTCACTTTCTTAGAATTTTCCCTTAAATTTAGGATTAAATCTTAGTAAAGATAAAAATGATTCACAAAACATCTTAGCCCTAAAAACAGCTCCCAAGGTAAAATTTGTTAAGAGTAGCGAGGAGGACTTTTAAGAGGCTTAAGACTTTCTATAGCAGAAGACAAAATGGCGGAAAGAAGAAATATTCTCCAAACATTGAATGTAAAGCTAAAAGTAAACACTGCTCTTCTGTCCAATTTTTTTTTTTTTGTGTGTGTGCATGTTTTACTCCCTTCCATCTCTCTTGGATTGTTGGCTATATACTGTAACATCCAAAAGTGTAACTTAAAAAGACTGTCCTGCAATCATGTAAATTGGTAAAAGGTGAGCCATTTTGTTTCCTTCAATCTGAAATACATTACAAGTTATAAAATCAGTATGATAAATAAATGTAAGAACTTAAAAATAATAACTACTGTGTGGAAATGGGTTGCTTCAAAAATAGACACATTTTCAACATTTGGCAGTTTAATTATCTTTTAGATATTTAGCCTATAACAGAAACTTTGCATAATTTAGCCTGTATTTATGATTATACAATTTCTTCTATTAATTCTATTATCAAATATTCTATTTTCACAAAGAGCACATTTTAAGACCTTTATAGAATTTTATCAACCAATCACAGTCCTTGAATTGCTGCATCATTCCTAACAACGGGGTCAACCACACCTCACTCAGTTGCTCTGAGAAGTTAAAATCACTTTTAGTCCAGGACTCCCAGCTAGGACTTTTTAAGCTAAGATAGGAGCTCTGTGAGAGAATTCTAAGAAGCTTTGTGAATACGGGCCCTGGTTTTCAGGTTTTGTTTGCCCAGGCCTATATTTTTCGTCCCTCACCAAATGATCAGGCTAACCAGTGGTAGCAATTGTGCTATACTAGAATACAATGTGGTGATCTTATTCACTAGTTCAGTGAATTTATTCAGTTAATCAGTGAGTTTTCTAATACACACAGTTAAAACACACAGTTACTTTCTAATGAAGTAACTTTTCAGCTATTAGGATGTGTGCGCATCACCCACAGAACATATTTGAATTCGGACTTTGACCGCTTCCAGTGTTTCCGAATACCCGCATGTTCTTAATTTTCAAAAGATGTGTGCCCATGAATTAATCCACACTAAAAAATGTTTTTTTTAAATTCTATTGTCAGACAGACTGCATCTCGGGTCAGGGTGTGTAGTGCAGAAAGAAGTGCAATTCATCTGCTTGTCACTGGCTACTGATTTGTCCAACTCTCCACCTTGTCTTATTTTTTTCTTGTTCTCACATCTCAGTGATGAGCATCTACAGATGTTAGACCATTAATTCTTTTTTTTTTTTCCTTCTTTTTTTTTTGTGATGAAGGGGGGAAGGCTTGTTGAAGACCACGCTGGACCTTTTCCACCAAGCTGAGGCAGGTCATCTAACTCAATTGTCTGGCCGTTTTTCCTTTTCAGCACACCAGCTCAGGTCACTAAGACAGATGAAGTCCCTGGTAAAGACAGATCGATATGTTATTAAAAGCAGCAGTCATTGTTTGTCTGTAAGACACTCCATCTCGGCCTTCGGCCCCGGGGTTTCCGCAGAGAGCTGGCGGGGAAAGTGCTGAGCATGGTGGTGTGAGCTGTGGGCCCGCTGCCAACTTCCCAACTTTCCCCACAACATGCTCTGCCCTGTGAGAATGAGAGGATCTGCTTAGGTACATAATAAACAGCTCTGCTAAGGACATTTAAAACCTCAACACACACTGCAGTCTTTCACTGCTAATAAGACTTTCTCCGAGGATTCAATTATTTATTTATAAACCTACTGCAGTCAATCCATATGCTTCGGAGGACTACGGTGGCGGTGTTTCCCAGGAGAAGACCAGACGAGGAATGCTTAATTTTTAGGAATTATTTGTTTGGTTCATGACCTCTAAAGTGAAAATGCCTGCTAAGGTCAGCTGCCTAGGCTGGTTACTTACCCATCATTACTTCTAAGCATATTATTTTACAGACTAATAGTAACAGTTAACTTAACAGTATTAAACATTAACAGGAGGAAAACGTTAAAAATGTAGTCCAATTTTAAGTCACGGTTTATTATTACAGGTTAGGTTAGGTCAGGTTAGTAAACATTACATCACCCAAAGCTGATGTGAAAATGTATTCCAGCAATTTCAACCATCTCTATTTACTGCATTTGTAGTTTATGGGTGATAAACATAAACAAAGATTACAACAACAACAACAAAAAAGTTCATCCTTGACATATTTTTAATTGCATATAAAGGAAAATCTAAAAGGAAAAAGACAGTTTTGCTTAATAGACTGGAGAATTGACGAAAACATTGTACAAATATCAGTTTATTATTATTATTATTATTATTATTATTATTATTATTATTATTATTATCCTTGGCATTTTTAATTGCAGTCGAAAGGAAAATTATAAATAAGGAATTAAACACAGTGGGTCATGAAGGCGATGTATAAATATGTATTATTGTAAATAGTACTTTAATTATAGTCATGTTTAACGTTATTGCGTGGATACAAAAAAGGGAAGTTTCTGTTAGCACTCTGATGCTATAGAATCTTTAACTAACTGGTAGAAATGGGAATCACAAGTGATCACGGATACTACTGTATATTATCACAATATCTAAGTGACAATTTATTTTGTATTGCGATTCTATACTGGAAATGTCATGTCACTGTAAATGTCATGCTTTTTGATATATAAATATCCCCATTCCATATAATTTTTTTTGTTTGTTTTTGTAACAATTCTAAACAAAGTCTGCAAATAATTAGCTGTCTGGATAATTGTGTCGATTTTTTTTTCTCCTGAAAATTAAAAAAATTATTCCCTCTGGAAAAGTATGTCCTTGTAGAGACTGGACAGTTTTGCTTAATATACTGGAAAATTTATAAAAGCATTGTTCAAATATTAGTTTTTCATAATTTGTGTTTATTATTTATTTTCTATATGCATGATGCATGATGTTTATTATTAATAAATACAATTTAACCTTAGATATCCTTTTTTGCCTTTTTGTGTTATGTTGTATAGAGATTAAGTTACAAGAAAGATCTGTGTGTATTTCTGAATAATGACAGTATGTCACATCAGGACTAAGGATTTGAAATTATGATTGTGTCTAATTTAAAACATGTATTTCCAGGTTCTGTCAGAATTGGGGCTGCAGCTGTGCTCCTTCCTGCAGTCGTTCTCCTTACAGGTAAAATGCACTATTCATCTCTCAAACATACCCAAACCCATCCATTCATTCAGGACCTGCAATAATCGTCATCAATCTCCGGGACAGAAATGAAGTTCATGAAGTTATCAGCAGATACATTTACATGGACCCTAGTATTCCTAGTAATACTAGAATAATAGCCAAATGGGAATAAAAATGCATCATACTGTATAAAGACCTTAATCTGACCTTATTTGGCCTGATCAGAATTACTTTTCAACCAGAATGAGGAGGTGGGGTAAACGTTTGATGATCTGGTCAGTATGTAAATATTAGCCATGTAAAGACCTGATCTGATTGTTTCGCTCTTGTTTGAAAAAGTATTCTGTCTGCGCATCTTTGCACCACGTGAGGGGAACACTGGGTGACTCTCCCGGAAATTTCGCTTCCATTCCCGCTCAGTAAACAATGTAAGGACACTTGTCTCTTGCCTGTGTTTGTTTACTTTCCTCCTCTGGGTCTCTGGCTGAAGAAAGAACACCGATTTGCTCGGTGTCTCACACTTAGTAAAGCATCTAATCAATCACAAATGAGACCGAGTTCTTGTAACCAATCATAACGCAGTGAACGGCATTTATTGGAAACGATAGGAAGTCTAACCTAACCTCAAAGTTGGAGAAAAACATAAACTACTTTGTCTGTTCTATTTCTATGCGGATGATTTTCTGGGAGAGGTGGGATGTCTGTTTAATTCACAAATAGAATATAAATTCTCCAACCATCAAACTTAAAAAAAAAAAAATGCAGTTTATACTCAGATGCATACTTGAATAGCAGAAAAAAGTTTTACAATTTTTCAAAAATCTAAAAAACATCTGGAAATTTTAGCCAACAGAACTATCCAAGTTTCAGTTTAAACCGAATGAGTGTGTTTTATATCAGGTGATTAAACTGAACAGGCCGAGGTGGTTGATGATCACGATTGAAATGAATAAACATTATGAACTTATAATATTTATAGTAAATCCATGAATAGCAGCTACTTTTAGACAGGCGGTATATTGTTCAGTGAAATTAGATGGGAATATTTAATTGTTTAATATGTGTTAATTAAGTGTGTGTGTGTGTGGAACTTCAGTTAGTGACCCGTTTCAGTTTTTTCCCTATGAAGTATATTTTACTTTTGACTCATTTTGTTTATATCATAGAATATGAAGCAAAGTATGAAAAATCCTTGATTGAACAATATATATATATATATATATCATTAAATAAAAATACTGTACTGTTCACTTAGGGAGACTCGCTGACGTTAGGGAATGGAGGGGAGGAAGATGGGTGGGGAGCAGGTTAGTGTTCTGTTCGTACGCGGCAGCCGTTTTCACGAAAAATCTATCTAGGGACTTTTTTTGTTGTTGTTCTGCGCTGCACAATCGTCCTAAAGTAAGACACTGCGTTATCGTTCCTAGGGGTAGCGCCCTGTTCGCCACCGTTCAGTTCGGATGATGCTGCTCGGCAAAGGCTTGGACGTCACTCCACTTTGCACAAAATTCATTAATCATGTGTGCAATCTGCATATAGACCAGTGTAGTTCCTGCCATTAGACATAGACTGTAATATTCTGACCCTGTAATATTCAGATCCTTCTACAATTTAAATAATAAAATGGTTCCGTTTTATCTCACAGCTGGTAGATGAGGAGAAAACGCTCCTGATGTCCGAGACGGAGAAACTGACAGCTTTTTCTCAGCAGCTACAAATATGTGCCAAGTCTGCTGTCCAGGGAAAGAGTGCCATGTTCCAGAAGGTACAGTAACATGCTGCTGAAAGCAACACAGGAACCAGTATAAATGAAAGTGAATTACCTAAAAACTTTTTTTTTTATGCAGTATTAACATTCTCTCTCAAAAAGCTATTGGATAAAACTAATACAAAAGTCGTCATCATTTAAAATGTAGATAATTATACCGTTGAATTGCCCTAAATATACTATAATGTATTAAATAAATGCAAAACAAAATGCACAAATGTACACCCTCACAAACACCCTCAGTCATATTGCAGAAACGAAATGTCTTTTGTAATACGTGTCTTGTAACTTTTATGTTTATTTATAAATAATGTAATAAACTATAATTTCGTAAAACTGAAACCTTGTTTTAGCAGAATATCAGCATAGTCAGCAAGGACAACGGCAAGAATATAAAGTATATAATTCACGGTGCATGGCTCAAATCTCTATAGTTAAGTGTAAAAGTGCCCCCCTCATTTACTTCTATGTATTTTTGTGTAAAGACATAATAAAGAATCGTCTCAGTATTATGCGAAAACAACCACCGATGACCAACATACAGTATAACTTTTTCACTGTGACGTTTTTTTCCCCTAACAAGAATGAAGCCAAAAAGATAAGGAAAAAAAAAGCATGTGGGTAATACTAAGTAGCAGCAATAACATGAAGTAATCGTTTTCCTATATGACTTGTATCAGTCTCTCACATCAGTTTGGTCCATTCTTCTTCTCAACAGTGCAGCCAAATTCAGTTCACTCGCATATGCACAGCTCAGTTATGGTCCTTCCACAGCATTTCAATTAGGTCAATTTTTATTTTATTTAATTTTTTTAATCCTGTATCATATGTGACCCCGTGCTCCGAACAAGAAGCGAGAGCCGGATCTTTCTGTGCCTCCCCCGCAGCTCTTATGGACATTATATAGTAGCTACTGCAGAGAAAACAATTACACGTGAACCGACCTGCCTCAGCGATCATCTGTCATAACAACTAAGGATTGTTCTCTCAGGGTGGACATGATTGCTTTTCTGAAACATGGGCCCAAACAACCAATGTATTTTTGGAAAGTTGGTCATCGGACGAACAATCAATCTGTTTCTCCTCTGATTTTGCGCAGGTGGAATCGACTATACACAACACCAAAGGCGCGATGACAGCGGTGATGTCTCTCCTTCCGCTTTGTAATAAACTCCTCAGAAAGGTAGCGTGACCAGAGAACCAGAAATCCAGAATGTTTAATCACGGCTTTTATTTTCTTCATGTTTGTGTATTTGAATGCATTTGTGACCCTGATTACTCTTTCATACTCTTACTGTATCTATTAAATACTGTACTATTACTTTTGCTAAAACACATAGTACTCGGAATACAAAGATCAGAAGTTCTCGTAATATTTAAATACGCCTGTGAAATACCTTTTAGCTCAGTGTAAAATGAATAGGATTAAATAAAAAAACAGCATGAATGTTATAGATGTACAAGTAGTAAATTCTGACATTACTATGAAAAAGATTTGAAAATATGCAAAATCCCAGAATAAATTTTGAACCGTTCTTCATGATGACTGAGACCAGGCTGCAAAAGTGTACTTGAGGATAAAAAAGACTTGCTGAGAATCTTAAACCTGTAAAAAGGAGATACACTTTAGTTTTTAAGGCAAACTTTACTATATAATATATATAACTTAAAAAAAGACAAACAATACAATTAGTGGCCAAAAACAAAAGTTGCACACTGTAATATACTGTTGGATCAACATGAGCATACATGTGCCATGCCGCGATTTCGACAACCACATGCAGTGCCAGAACAATTATTTCTGTCCAGAGTTTCTGACTGAGTTCTTGTTCTGGCTGAGAATCAAACCACTCCATAAAGTCTTCTCCAGCACATGATAAGCACTTTCAATAGGGTTCGGGTCAGGAATCTGTGGTGGCCAA
The DNA here is from genome assembly GCA_011419295.1 of Clarias macrocephalus. Taxonomy (NCBI): domain Eukaryota; kingdom Metazoa; phylum Chordata; class Actinopteri; order Siluriformes; family Clariidae; genus Clarias; species Clarias macrocephalus. The sequence goes on along the minus strand of JAAGKR010003367.1, from coordinate 9,451 downwards.
TTCATGGGTGAAAATGATTCCTCATGCTCCATACTGTAAATCCCTCTTTCACAATTTGAATTTTTGAATATACCTCAACCATCAGGGATGGAAAACCCCATTGATAACAGGGATAACCTGCCCATTCACTACATTCAGGTCGTCACCTGACTTCATTTTGTTGCCACATAACGTTGCTTAGCCTAGACCGGACCAACTGCAGCAACTCCAGATCATAACACTGATTCTCCAGAGGCTTGTAGAGTGTCCAGTGCATGCATGATACACGTCCTTCCTAACACTGATGCTCCCATCACTCCGGGACAGGGTCAGTCTGGACTCATCAGACCACATCACCTTTTGCTGTAAAGTCAAATATTTTTTTCTTCATAGCAAATTATAGCCTTTTCCCCAATTAGTTTCACTAACAAGTGCTTTTCATATGGCCACACGGCTGTTTAACCCCAAGACTGTGAGTTCTTGTGACATTGTATGTGTGGGAAAATGCCCTTAGTATCACCTATTAAACATTGCTCTGATTTCTGCTGTCGGATTTTCCACGATGCAGCTTCACCAAGGAGGTGCAAGGCGACAGTGCTAACCACTACACCACCATATAGGGTTATGTATAATGCTCTTAAGCAATTTAAAACATAAGTCCTTATGGTGGCTTTTTTTCGCCCACTTTATCTCTATTAGCAGACTAATTCGCCACATGTATGTTTAAACACGACACAAAATGAGTTGATGATTATGATGAACAGTTGATGATGTTTTGCTTCTCCTTTCCTCTGCATGTCTTTGTGTCAGTGTAAATCAGAGAGCAGCAGTCTGGATTCCCCTCAGGCCTGGAGGGAGAGGCAGCACACGCCGGTTAAAGAAGACGCACTGAATGGCAAAAGCTCCAACGGCTTCAGGGTCAAACCCCTGGAGCAGCACATGGCCAATCTCACCTTCCTAGAGAGCAAGTAGCTCTTCCAGCCCCGATGAAGGCTAATGAAACCTGGAGTATTATTCTACACACACATGCACACTTGCTTTGAGTCATATGTTTTGTATTGTGCAGTGGCTCCTGGCATTCCTGCTGCAATAACCCGCACACAAAAAGGTCCAAAAGTCTCTTTCCCCAAGAACTGTTTTTATTTCGGGATTGTATTTATATTTCCCAACTTAGGGTTCTCTTCACTAAAGTATGATTTATATATATATAAAAAAAAAGATTTAGCACCAATATTGTACGCTTTAGAGAGGATAAAAAGTAGAAGACGGCACCAATAAGTTGTTAATTTTCTTAGAAATTTTTTTTCCAGTTAAAAACCTGCCACATTAATAAAGAGGTATTGTGATGCAGACTGGGGTTCGGTGAGAGCTGTGAATGCGAACCTTTTTTTTTACGCTTTGGGATTTGGGCATTTGGCAGATGCCCGTATCCAGAGCGATGTGAGGGTTAAGGGCTCAACAGTAACTTGTAAGGCTGAAGTTTGAACCTAGGACCTTCTGGTTAGAAGGTCAACATCTTAACCATTGAGCTACTTCTTTTTCTCTCACATTTAGTTTTTTTTTTATTTTACCTTAACTGAAAGAACATACACTACCACTCAAAAGTTTGGGATCACTTGCACATTCTTTGTTTAGCTTTAGTGATTTATTTCCTAGGACGGCACGGTGGTGTAGTGGTCAGCACTGTCGCCTTGCACCTACAGGGTCCGGGTTCGATTCCCGTCTCTGTTTGCATGTCCTCCCCGTGCGTGGTGAGTTTCCTCCCACAGTCCAAAGACATGCAGATTAGACTAATTGGTGTTCTCAAATTGCCCGTAGTGTGTGTGTGCCCTGCGATTGATTGGCACCCTGTCCAGGGTGTGCCCTAAGTCTCCTGGACTTGAAAGCAAGACCAAAACTTACCTCTGCTGCAGAGGAGAAGTTCATTTACGGTTACCAGCCTCAGAAATCACAAATTAACAAACAGCACCTCAGATTAGTAAGTAGCAGATGCATCTCAATATCAACTGTTTAAAGGAGATTATTGTGTATTTTGGACACATTCAGCATCGAAAAATCAGGAACGACCATGGCGTTAGAAAGTGATTGCAAACTTTTGAGCCATAGTGTACAGTTCCCTTTTTTTTTTTTTTTTTTTACTTTTTACAATATCACGATTTGCACTATCGTTCGATATCAGATTAAAGCCGTCATTCGGTGATAAATGAGAACATTGCTTGTAGGAAGTTGAAAACACATTCCAATAACAAAAAAAAAAAGACAAAAAATGAAGGAGATATAGGAGATATTAAGATAATAAATATTTTTTATGTAAGAAATTCTTAACTTTAAGATAAAATGTTTCTTAACCGAATAAAATGTATTGGTGTTTTAAGCATTGACGAAATAAAAACAGTTCTCTTGAGATTTTTGGGGCAGAGACACCAAAACAGCCCCCCTCCCCCTTCTCTTCACACGAATCAGTGCATGTTTTTGGGTCAATTCCAAATTACCCTGCTGTTTACTACTGCTGACAAAGCTCTCACTAAAACAGAGTTTATATTTTTCACAAAGTGATATATACCATGATTAGCTAAAGTCAGTTTCATTAGTGTAAGTGTAGGACACTGATGCACTGTATTTAATGTATCTGCCTCATTCACACATCGACGCCAAATATGTCCAGTTTCGGCCGTCTCTCAGGCCGCCAGCACCGGGGTGCGAGGCTGCGTGCCGAAAATGACTGTGTTCCCAAAAAGCAGTGCTGAAGAATGTCACTTTAGGTAAAGAAAAAAGTTAAAGAAAAAGTGACCTTTATGGTATTAAAAGCAAGTTTTGTTTGTGTATTTGTAGTAACTGCCTCCTCATATGGACTGTCCTGTAGGTCACTGTGATTTCGTACCGTTACTTGAAACATGAAGTGCGCCGTGCTCCGGTACAGCAACTCCAAGCGGTCAGGATGAAGACTTTCTATAAATCAAAACTGCTGTATTCTTAGGAGCGACCGGTTCACATGTCATGATCTCGCGTTTCCTTTCCGCCTCACGTCTCACTTATTACGATCGGAAGCCGAGCCCAAAAAAAAAAAAAAAAAAAAAAAAAAAAAAGTGGGGTCATGTGTGCGAGCTTTCAGAACACGCTTGTAATTGTCGTTCCATGAACATTGCAGTCAAAACTGTAAGCTGTAGTGATGACTGAAGAACTTTGAGCTTGATTGAAAGTAGTTTTGGACCATTTGGATCCTTTTGACAGTTAAATGATTGTTAAACAAAGAACGCCTAAATATACATTATTTTTCTTATGAGGTGGACAGTGTCATTTATTTGTGTATTTACAAAATTGTGTATGTGGTGGGGGGCGGGGGGAGTTTGCAGAAATATATAATAATATACATAATATATAACTAAACTGACCCAATAATTACAAATCCAAATACTATCTAGTCAGATCTTTAAATTAATTATTTGTCCCAAATACAAAAAGAAAGAAAAAAAAAGGTAGAACAATTCAATGTTTCATACATTTCCATCATCATCATCATCATCATCATCAAATCCAGTACAAAACTAAGTATTAGAATAAAAAAAATAGGAATACAATCTTGGCCTTACAGTCATTAATGTCAAAAGTTTTTTTTTGCCCCCCTCAGATCCTTTGTAGTAATGTTGATTTCAGAGTCACTCTTGTGATTGAGGACTTCGTTTAGAGACAACGTCCTCGTACTGTTCTCTGGTCAGAAGGTCTTTGGTGACGGTCTTGCTTTCTTCTAGTTTGGGTAAGATGACTGCGATGTAGCCGTCAGTGGAGGGCTGGTCAGAAGAAGACAAAACATTTACTGTCATGTAACACACAACAAGAAAAAATATAACTAGACAGGTACAGTATGTAAATGGGAGTGGTGCTTGCCATGGCAAAACCCTGGACTCTGGGCCTTTTATGATGGCAGTCTACGGGATCAGTTGCTAGGTGGTTGCTAGGGTGTGGCTTGACACCTTCACTGGAGACTGATTGGTTGCTTGAGTTGCTGCGCCCACTCCCATGTCTCTATGACAACGGGATCTACACTTGGGTTTGGTTTTAAAGTTCCTATGGAAGTTACCATAGCAGGGAAGCACCTTCTGTTTCAATAGAGTACCTTCACCATAATATGTCAATGGGGCAAATTTGGGCACCCTAGGGGTACAACTTGTACCTTCTTGCGGGGTATGTTCTGACACAGCTTTTTGAACATTTTATATTTTTACAAAATCCTTGCTCTGTGCTAGAACCTGTCACAGTTGATCTCAATGTTAAGTCTATGTTTGTTAAGACAAACTGGGGATAGTTACATTCCAAATTTGTATGGAAGAATTCAAATAAATAAATATATAATATAAAAAAGCCTGCAAGATAATACAAATTATGCTTTTCTTTGCAAGCACCACCAACTAGACAATATTTCTGGACAAAATGACGAAGGGGTTAAAAGGCACGCCGCTTTTCCTCGGCAAGCATGCGAAAATGTCTCAGTCCTCAGCAATATGGTTCCTGAGATGTGAGCATTTACTGTACTTGTGTAAGTGGTGTGGCGGTTAATTAATATACTTAATGAGAATATTATTAGCTATTATAGATGAAATATTGTTATTTAAAAATAAGAGTACACTTAGCACAGTGTGCTTAAAATGTATACCACAGAGAAGAATGAGAATTTTAGAATTACAGGAGTTCTGTAACTTCAATACTTTTAGTATTTAAGCTTTTGAAATCAATTAAAATAGTAGTTGACCCTAGTGGTTTTTAATCATCATTTTGAAATCAGAGGACAGGTCAGTTTGGAAACATTAAGACAATTTTCCAGCTACACAGTAGTAAGTGAAGCACAGGATGCACATGATGTTTTTTTTTTTTTTAGAATAAATATATTCATCATGTAGAATGTACCCCAATTTCTACAGTTCGTGAACCATTACAATCAGAACTGTGTGAATTCTAATGTGAACAGAGTTTGCAGGTTGAGGAAATGTGGATTGTACACAAGGATGTGCGTGGCAATGGATCATTACTACAAGACAGGGGTACCATTAATTTAGAAGCAAGAATTTATAGAAGAAAAACTGCGATACCTAAGAAACATGTACAGTGCAAAGAAATTTATATTACACTTTATTGCCCCATTTAATACACAAAAAAAAAAAAAAAAAAAAAAGCATCTGCCTTTCAGGATATTTTTGTTACATCACTGCCATTTATATCTGCACTTTATTATTTGAAAGTTTCCCAGAACAACGAATAACGAGTACAGAGATTGTACCTATTGATTATTTCTTTTCTTTACACTGTGAGCTCTGTGATGAACCACTTAAAAGTGGGTCGCCTCCTAGATGAGGCTTTAGCGTTAGCGTCAGAACATTCTTAACATTACCTTCTCCAGTAGCAGATCGGGTCGTTTCAGGATGTCTTCATTGACTTCTAAGAGGCGTCCTCTGATACAGCTGTGAGAAAAAAAAAAATTGACTGATACATTTCCTTATCCATCATTGCAGTATAAAGCCTCTGAGGTTAGATATGTAACTCACCCGAAGACGGTGTACTCTGTGTTATCTGTGCATGTTATTCTACACAGTGGAGCAAACTCTGTCACGAACTGACCACCCTACGAATGTAATAATTGATGAATAAAAAAATAGTAATAATAGTTTTTTAATCATGTTATGTATTTTAAAATGCTACAATAATCCGAGACTGAGCAGCAGAAAACTCACTCGCTTTGATTTGCCAGATACTTTGTTGTTCAGACGGCTGCACCCGTCGCTGATACGGTAATCGATGCTCTTGATTTTGCGTCCCTGCTGCAGGACGGGGTGAGACTCTGCAAGGGTGATGATGCAGATCCTGTATTAAAAAAAAAAAAAAGTCTGTTACAGTAGATCATCCTGCAAAAAAAAGGCTGCAAGTATTACAACTCAAAAATAATAGCTCTACCTGTTTGAGTGCTGGAGAATGCAATGGTCTTCACATGATCGTCCTTTCATATCTGACAGTGAGACAAGAAGTCAATCGTTCTGCCCTTGATCTCATACTGTAATACTTTAAAGGAAATTTCGGGTTTAGAACTAGGGTTGAAAATCCCCGCTTGCTCTGACCAGCCATCAGCTGCCAAAACACAGGCTTTTGAGACAGACACTTGAGAATGTGTTTTGGTAGCTGGTTTGACTTGGACACATGTTTCCCTGGAGTATTTCATTACATCAGTTTTTCTCACTTTCTGCTTTACTTTCACTTTCGGATCAATTTCAAATGAAGGTTTTTGTCTGTTAAGCCACACAATCACACATTCAAGCATAAAAACCATCTAACTCGGGGATAGATGATCAGCTTGGTGATTAGTATACTGGTGAGGCTGAATGCTGAGTGGTTGGAACAGAAGAGAGGGGAAAATCAGGTTGTTGCTGAGGTTTTTACATAAACAACCCATTTTTTAATCGCATCTTCAGAAAAATATTTGTCCCAATTTCTTTAATCTAAGCTACATCATCTATTCATCTGCTACACCACTTGTGCTGTACAGGGCTGCAGGGGCTTGGAGCCCATCCCAGAAGACTTAAGGTAGGATGTGGGGTACACCCTGATTCATCACAGGCCACACACCCACCCACACACTGGGCAATTTGGGAACATCAGTTAATGTAATCTAAATGTCTTTGGACTGTGGGAGGAAATCCATCGCAAACTCCATGCATACAGACCCTGAGGCGGAACTCGAACCCAGACCCTGGAGGTGTGCGGCCACAATAATAACTAACTAAATGTAGTTTAATATTAAGTAATGAGGGACGGCTCAAGACTTTTGCCCAGTACTGTATATTCTGGTCACATGTTTTAAATTCACTATGACCTCCCCCCCCCCTTCTTTTGACAGGTAGAACCTATAACTGTCATACAATCTGTCGTATTAAGCTCATGACCATGCAAATACTTCCTCTGAGCTCTCCCGTCTTTACTACTGTCACTAAAGCTACTGCTGCAACACACAAGGATGAAATAAAGAATATAATTCATGATGACGAAACTGTCCTCACCTGTTTTATACCATCGTGTATAATAGCGATCGATTACAGATGGAGATCTCTCATGTGCCTCCTCCATCGCAAACCCCACACACACTCACACACTCCAAACACCGCCGTCCATGACGGACCACAAATCAGGCTGCACACGCTGGTCCAACCGTTATTAAGTCCGGTCGGAAACATAGACGCATTGGTTATATACAGTATGTAGTGATTCGCGGTTTATAAGTGCCCGGTACTTTTTATTATTCATTTTTAAATAAACATTTTTCTATCGTCTATCTTTATTCTAAGCCATATTGGAAATGAAAATAATTAGCCGACGGTCGTGTAGTATACAGATTTCTGTGGCTGAATTCTAAATAAATCCACTCTAGTCTCCCTAAGTTAGCTTACTACAGAGGGTGTAACATAATATTGTGACGCGCACACTCCGTGTAGTGCCCCTGTGTAGTGACCCTGAGTAGTAGGGACTCTGTGTAATGAGCCTGTGTAGTGACTCTGAGTACAGTACGCAGGTTTGTTTTCAGTGATATTGTTACTGGTTATGTTGCCAGATTGGACTTTTTAAACATAGTTCGGGTTATTTTACATTTACATTTAGGCATTTGGCAGACGCTCTTATCCAGAGCGACTTACAAAAAGTGCTTTAAAGTTTACGTCACTGGATAGATACTTACACTGGGTTAACTAGGTCAATAAGGTTATAAAACTAGATTGATAATTGTATAAAATTAAAATGACTAATTTATTAATCATGGATCAGTCATCGATATTTCAAATATGGCTTTATTTCAAATATGGCTTTAGTATTTAAAAGAAATGATTTTGTTTTTGGCTGTTTCTGAGGAAATACATGAATGTTAACACGAAGAACTAAGTATTGAGTTTTGCGCTTATACAAACTTGCTAGGAACATTACAAGTTTATTTTTAAATCATAAGTATAAACTTGGATGATATTTGGCATGAAATAAGTGCAGATTCGAGGCCAAGGTTTTAGGGTAATTTTCACTCAGACCTGGCAACCCTACTGACAGTAAAGATGGCGAGCCCCGTGATAACAACATGTCATGTAGCGTGTTGTGCAAACCGGACTCCACACGTCCTCTCCTGGGGCCGCAGAGGGTTAATCGCCTTCGGGTCGTGTAATTCAGTTGCTCTGTATGACCCACAGGTAAGTTCCCTTTATGAGTTTATTTTCATTAGATGTGTGCGGCCTCACCGGGTGAGTTAGCATGTTAGCTTCCTCTGAATGCCTCTGAACTTCTGATAGCAAGAGATAATGTCAGGAGGTAATGTCAGATAATAATATAATAACCCAAACAGCAACCGCATTCTCTCTTATATGCTGGTTGACATTTTACTTTATTTTTTTATTTTTTTGGAAAAAAATACAATGAAAAGAAAAAATAGATATATTATATGCTAAGGAGGCTTTATCTAACAAATAGGCATAATTTGTTAAAAAACAACAACAAAAAAAGCTTTTTCTTTCCTCTAAAGTGATATTTATAATAGTATCTTTTAGTTAAGTAAGAATTTGCTAAACATGGGCAGATCTTTCCAGCTGTGTGGTCAGCCATGCATTATGGTGTTTATTATCCATTAGCAGGAGTATATCTGATAACACATCCCTAAACATGTGTAATTCCGATAAAGAGTAATAAGACTTAAGTCACTATTAGGCACTGTTTAATGTACTGTAAATGCCACATTGTGATGCTCTGTTCTACAGGAGGTAAGGGTGGTCGAGTTGCTGAATAAACACAGCAGCAGAGTGAACACGGTGCGCTGGATCCACAGGCAGGACTGTGGTGAGCATAATTTCTCTTCCTATGCTTGGATTTCATGCTAGAAAAATAATCAGGAATAAATATAATGCATGCTTAGTTAAACTTAATTAAGTTATTATCGAGGACAACATTATATTAATAGGACAGAATAATTTAAAGTCTAATTTAATCTAGAAATCCTAATTATTATATTGGCTAGTAAGCTGTAAAAATCTCTGTACATTTTGTAAATGAATCAAATAATTAATTTACAAGTTATACAGTACAGACCAAAAGTTTGGACACACCTTCTCATTCAAAGAGTTTTCTTTATTGTGCTCTTTATTGTGTTCTTTAGCCCAAACAAGTCTCTTCTGCTTGTTGCCTGTCCTTAGCAGTGGTTTCCTAGCAGATATTCTACCATGAAGCCCTGATTCACACAGTCTCCTCTTAACAGTTGTTCTAGAGACGTGTCTGCTGCTAGAACTCTGTGTGGCATTGACCTGCTCTCTGATCTGAGCTGCTGTTAACCTGCGATTTCTGAGGCTGGTGACTCGGATGAACTTGTCCTCCGCAGCAGAGGTGACTCTTGGTCTTCCTTTCCTGGGGCGGTCCGCATGTGAGCCAGTTTCTTTGTAGCGCTTGATGGTTTTTGTGACTGCACTTG